>CAEGAF010178155.1:0-45169 GCA_903067075.1 Micropoecilia bifurca | reverse complement strand
ACCAGGGCCGGCCGGGCTCTGCTGACCCTGCTCTGAAGCAGGACCTAAAAAAGCAGCGCCAGCCCGGTTTAAAAGGCGGGTGGAAACACACGCAAAGCGTGCGGAGCCGAGCCGGCCGGGTCGGTGGAAAAGGGGCATTAGATTCCTCACCTTTTTAACAAGCTGATTAACAGTCCAGTCAACAGTCCAGTCAAAACATGATCATGTAGATGTTTGAGTACTCAAATAAGTAGAAATATTAAACATCTTCTTTCTTCATCTCTATATGAGGCAAAGTCTTTTTGAACTGCAATATGATAAATTGATGCACTTTTTTGGATAATTTAGTTAGACCCAAAACTGGGTCAATCCCAGTCATTAATTGAGAGGAGTGTAAATACTTTTTAGCATTCAATGAGCATTTTGACAAAATGTAAATTAAAAAAAAAATTTTTTTCTTCAAATTTATTACTCCTTGTAGGTTATTTAATTATTTTTTAAGAAAAATCTGTTTCGTTTCCTGTAAGAAACACACATCTTGGTTGAATAATAATAAACTTCAGTCCAATCTGAAGTTTGGATCTGGTATCTGGTAGGGGTAGAAATAATTTCGGACTAACTGTAGAATTTTAAACATTAAGGGAGAAAACAAGCAATAACTTTATAAATTAGCATAAAAACAAAGGTTTGACATGTTATATTGACAAAGCAGACCATCCAGTAAACAATGATGGGTTTTAAATATTTTTGTTTAACTCTCAAAGCTTTGTGAGACCCTGTCAAGACCAGGAAGTGTCTTGCTCAAGGACACAAAGGTGACTGAGATGGATGTAGTATGGGTTCAACCTGCAACCGTCGGGTTACAGGACCACCCCCTGACCCAGTGTCCTCACTGTAGGTAGAGGACACTGTAGGTAGAGGACAGGTCCACAACACCAATTAGCCTGCAAAAGGCACACCTGTGGTGGTGCAGGGGTTAATCACAACCCACACATGAAGGCCTTAGTCCTTGAAGCAGCTGTCGCAGGTTCGATTCCCGACCATGGCAACCTTTGCTGCATGTCTTCCCCCTTTTCTCATTACCCACTTTCCTGTCAATTAACTATCCACTAGAGCCAAAAAAATCTAAAAAAATAAAAAAAAAACTGTAGACTTTAGAATGTATTCATTTGAAGTCACTGTTCTCAAACATTATAAAACTTTTTTTCTCTCCATGATTTTGCGCAGCCCTTATTGTTAAAGTAGAAGCCCCAGAAATGATCCTTGCAGAACCTTTGGATACAGTGAACAAAGCCAGAGATGTCCTCTGTTCTGACAATCTGACAACATGACATGCATTTACTTTAATAAAAAGGAATTAAAGCCTCATAATTCGGTTCTGGTTATTTTCTGTTGCTTTTCAAAGCTGGCTGCATTAAGAAAAACAACCAAACGCATCAAGGCCGTGGGTGTTTAAATGACTTTTTCTTTTTTGTTGCAGTTTTCCTTGAATTTATAACTCGTTTAGCTCCACAGGTGTAACGTTTTCTTTAGGGTTCCAGCCTCCCACACTTTCTCTTCATCAGCTCCTCAGGCAGAGTGCTCTGGTGTCCAGACGTGTACTGGTATTTGTCGAGCTTTTGTTTTATACCACCAGAGGAGCTAATTTACTGCCATTCAGCCTCGTTCAGTGTGAAAACAATTTACACAGACTTGAAAATTGTTTTAGCCAGGTAATCCATCACGGTAAATTTGAAGCCTTAATTTGTTTTGTTTTTCCCAGATTGTTGCCCAAGATGAGTGGATTTTCTTGTCAGGGTGGGCTTTATGTAATGCCATTCCTGTTGTCAGTCACCTGAGACCTATACTTAATTAATTTAACTAAAATGTTTGCACAGTAGTTCATATTTTTCCCCTTCAGAATACACAATGCGGAGCAAACTAGCAGGAGAAATGCAGGCTGAAGTGGCCATAATTCAAATCAGGTTTTTATAGCTTAATGCAGGTCTGCTTTGTTACAGACTAGTTATCCTGCTCTGTATTACAGTGCTTTTCAGTGTATACATATATATTTATGATCCTGTTTTCTTTCTGAATATATCGTAAAAAAATCCCAAAATAAGGCTATTTCCACTCTTGCATGAAGTTTACGTAAAACTTGGCTCTACATGAACACGTTATATTGTCTTAAAATATCCCTGGATTTTTTTTCTTTTATAGTCTTTATGAAAGGCTTTGTACTTCAGAAAATTGGAACACAGTTAATGTCGCAGTGTGCTTGGATTAGCGGCTGACTCTTCAGTCTGGGCCTCCTCTGGACCAATTAGCCTGCAAAAGGAAACTAATAACTCTGGTTAAGTTTGCCGCTGATGGAGCTGTCCCTGTTGGACGACCAGCTCAATGGATTGAGGAGGGTGTGTCTTAGTTAATGTGAGCTGAGATCTAAACGACGACAAGAAACCTGTGGTGGGAATGTCCACTAATGACTTGACCTCAAAATTAAAACGTAACACCTCTTCTGCACCCTGGAGGTACCCACCTGGCTGGGCAGTGGGAGTGTTGAAGAGAAAGGAAATGATTTTCTGATTCCTCACCTTTTTAACAAGCTGATTAAACGATGCTGTTGCATCCTGAGACAGCACTAAAATAGCAGGCGCATATCAGCACTGGTTCTGAGCCAAGCACCAGAGGGAGACACAAAGGAGTGAGCCGGAGAGTAAACCAGGGTTCATTTTAATTATAAATGTACAGCATTTTATATTTGGAAGTGTTTGTTATACTGGTGTTTGTTTAAAAAAATGTTTTGCGTTTACCAATTTGTTTCTTCTGACTGGCAGTAGTGATTGTGTTTTTCAGGCCACACCCCAGAGTATTGAGCATTTTGATTTTGATGCACAGTTTTCAGAAAAAATATTAGATTACGTAACATTGCTGAATTTATTAGTCTCCAAGCAATTGCAGTTTAAAAAAATGACATAAATAGTCATTGTTGTTGTATGACTGCTCATGTTTTTCTCAACGAGAAATATTTAAAAGACACAAGTTGGACTTTTTTGAAACCAAGGGTAAATATTGTTCTATGAGCCAGCTGAGCGATGGTGTGCAAAAACAGGTTGGGGAGGAGCAACTTACTATGTGCTTCACATTACCTGAATATTTTTGACACCTATTAGAAAAACAGAACTTAAACAGAACATAAGACAACCCCATGCATTTATTCCACTTGGTAATGAAAGAGGTGTCTTTTTTTCTTTTCTAAAAAAGACCCAAACTGTTTTAAATGTGAATTGTTTATCTCTGAAGGTCTGATGCTGTTTTTACATGATACTTGTTTGTTTTCCATTTTTCCTTTAATGTTGTCCAGCTGAATCTGCCAAATCCATGTTGCCTTGGCTTGTGTTACTAACCTCAAACCTCCAGACTCATTTTCCTCTTACTGGAGAAATATTTAAATCCACTGAAATGCATAACATGAAGGCATCAGTAGCCAGATGCCTTCATGTTCAGATCAAGATGGGCTTCTTGGATCTGGTCCACAATTTAGGCTTCTTTTGCCTTTGGTTTGCTTTTGGATGCTGATTTGGTTTAGGCTCACAGTGAGTGTAGACGGTAGGAGACTGGGCACAAGGAACGTGTTTAGTGTTCGACCCTGGCAGTTGCTGGCAGATCTCGATTACATGCTGCTCCTTGAATGAACCAAATGTGCCACTGACAAAGAGGGAGAAGGGGACGCAGCTATAGAGCGAGCTGACCTGTCAGGTACCTGCTGGTACATTTAGTCGAAACATGCGGAGATCTAATCTCCCCCGGGAGTCCCAAATTGGATCGCCCACAACTTGTTGCCTTGGCCCTTTACTGAGGGTTTTACTCACTTTTTAACAGAAGCGAGGGGAAATGCATGCAGGAAAGAAGAAAACAACTTCAATGGAATTTTAATTTGCTTTATTAATTTATGTAAATGATACCGAGCAGCTGTTTGAAATTGTTAAATTGCTTACCCAAGCATCACTATGTAGGCTGTATGTAAATTTAGGTGTTTGCTAATTGAAATTCAATATCTTTCTCGTCAGCACCGGCTTGTTGGCCTCCTCAACTGAGCTGCCCTCTTCCTCCTCCTCCTCCTTTTCTTCCTCTCCCTTTGCACACTGTTCTTGCCCTCCAACCTCACCTAAGTGGGTCTTTAATTTAAAAGTAAGCGCATTAACTTTTTCAAACACGGGTAAGATGAAGTACTTTTTGCCAACAAATGAATAAGCGGCGAAATAAATAACTTTGCTTCCACACACACACACACACACACACACACACACACACACACACACACACACACACACACACACACACACACACACACGCAGACAGAAATAAACACACAAACATGCAAGGGAGAGATCGATAAACAGTGGTATTGAGGCATCTCTCGAGGTCTGTGTCTGGCTCAGTGTGATGGTTGATTTATTTGGTCTTTGCAAAGAGCGGTTAAATCAGTGCTTAGCCTCAGGCTAGCTCAGATTCACACGGCCAGCCCACATATTTAGTGTCGCCCCCCCCCTCCCCCCCCCACTACAAAAACAAGAAATCCTAGCTGGTTTGGGCTTCTGACCAACATTTTTGTGTTTATGTTTTGTGCTTTCAACAAAAAATTAGGCTTTCAAACTCCCTTATTCCCGCTTTGAGGGGGAAAAAAAAGAGGGAATGCTCTTTAAAGGCCATCGGCAGCATTGTGTGTGAGTGAGAAGTTACTGTGGGATGCAGAAGCAACATTTTCAGTTGTTATTCAAAAAGGGTAAGGTGAAAGAGTTGGCTTTTGGGTAATTGCAGCTCAAAGACGTAGAGAAATTGAGAGGGGAGAGAGAGACTAAGAGGAGGCCTAACCTTCCCCCAGGGCTCTCTCAGGGGTTGGCGCTATGTGTCGCTGCCGTCAGTTCCTCCGTCTCTTTTCCTTTTTATCGCTGCTGCCCTAAAACTGTAAGCCAAGCTGTCCTCGCCAAACAGCAGCCCTCACCGTCGAGACAGAAGCCACCAGTATTAAAACCTCTTTGAATTATACCAAGGTCTCCTTTCCTCACAACATCCCTCGCATTTTCTTTGTTTATCCCAGGGAAAATATACATATGTCTGGGGCCACACAACAAGTGACGCGACTTGGTTGTTTACTTTGTCACACTTTTAAATACTCTTTTAATTGCAGCAAACTTTTTTAATTAAGATGCGTCTCGTCTTTTTGTCTTTTGACACATCGCATCAGAAGAAAAGGTGAGGCAAGACTGGAAGTTTGTTTGTGTGTCTCTCAACCAGTGCCTAGAATGCCAAGCTTTTAGCCAGGCAGGCTAATTATCGTTGGATCAAGAGTCATTTGGCCTGAACTCCTTCCCTACTGTGTCTTCACACGGTGGCAGCTGGTGCCCACATTGCTCATTGGGGAGGTGACATGGCCTAAGAGGCATCATCAAGCTTGGCTTTGTCTTGGTCAAACACTCTTATACAAAACACTTTGGCTTTTTAACTGCGGTGTAATTGTAGAATACATCATTGCTGTTTTAGAGGAAGATGCAGACATTTCCACCTCACATTTGACTACTATAGCAATCAGACACAGATGGGTTACTTGTGTCAAGTGAAACCGTGATTTCAAAAAGCTCCTTGCAGAAACTTTCTGTCACTGCATTCCTGCAGTTTAAAGTTTTCCTTTATGAGATGCTGCACACTTCTGATCAGCTGGCTAAATTAGTTGCACACTATTCCTTCTTTAATATCTCTGGTCATTAAGACAGTTTGTGTGAGCAGGATGTTAGGTTACACTAGTTTGTTGTTGTGAAACACACAAGAGTGCTAAAGCTAAATGTAGTGAGTGTTTTATTTATTAATCAGTCAGTATTTACTGTTAGTCTTCATTGTGTAGTTTTAAATACTAATTTCGACATTTTAAACAAATGTAGTATATGTGCACATTTCTTCTGAATAACTGGTATTGAATTCTATCAAATCTTGGTGTTTCATAATCATTGTCGCTGTTGAGATATGCTTCCAATAAGAAAACACTTCTTACTTGGAAAATGTAAGAAATAAAAGTAAATAAATAAAATAAAAGAACCAACACTAACCACTTCCACTACCACCGAGTTGCATAACATGTTTTTTCTCATCACCATGAAACTTTACTGGTAGTTTCAAATAACTCAGCAGCTGTTCTGGTGTAGACTGCAGTCAGTTTGCTTCGATTCTGAGAAGTGCTCATAAAACTGTACCTGTGTTTTCTTTAACAGCAAGTTTGTTCTTCTGCTTAAATATTTGACCAGTTTTCTGTTGAGTCCCCTGGTTATATAGTGTTTGTTTTATGGACAAGTGTTTAACTTTATAAGTGTCTTCTAAATTAGAGGCACCGGTTAATGGTGATTTAATATTCTGTTTAGATGCTCAATTAGATTTGTAATTGCTCCTCAGGCATGATTGCGTTTACAGAGGCTAAGTTCATTAATACTTTGGAGTCGGGGTTTGCGGCCAGCAACTCTGTAAAAATGAAATTAAACCCCTCAATATGGCGTTTAGGCTCAGGTGCAACAGACGTGACGCGTTCAAGACTGTAGTCAGGCTGTAAGGCTTTCATGCAGAACAAACTCGGCGTCATTAAAAGCTACATTCGGTTGATTTTATGCAGATATGTGAACAGATTTAGTTAGATTTGAAGTGTGCTCTCAGCACATGGTTTAACTTACACTGAGATAATGTTTCGGGCCCTAAGAGGATGGTTAAACAGTGGTTCATTCAGAGTTTGAGCACTAATGGTGAGATTGTAATGGCAGGCAGAAGACGGAAAAATATAAAAATTATTTAAGGCTCCTTTTTTTTTTTACTTTTAAAATATTTTCAGTTTACTTTCCATCCATCTGTTATTGTCTTATGTCTGTCACTTTCTGTATTTTTTATCTTTTATCATTGTTTTATGATGTATGGGGTATTATTAGTATAAGGATTCGCTGTCCTGCGGTTTAAGCCTCATAGTTTGCGTAATCTTCTCTGAAAGCCCAAAAGAATACCCAGATGTTGAGCTGCTTGCCAGAGAAACTCCGCCTGATGCTCCTTTCAGGTGATTAAAAAACACACCTGATCACACATCTCTTACTTTTACATGTTGTTTTCTTTTGTAATGTCTCCCCCCCTCCCCGAATTGCACAATGTCCTTGTTCAGTGTATGGAAGCTCTGGTGCTTCAGTTTCGCTGATTATGTGTTTAGCACTTAGGAAGGCTGTGAAAATTGAAAAAAGGCTTCATTCACTTTCAGCACAAGATGGGTCCAAAAAGAAATTAGACTAATTGGCGAGCCTGCCAACTCAATCACACCACCTGAGTGGGATAATGGACACATTTGGTGTGAAAATCTCCAAAGCATTAAAGAAAAGGAATGCGTTAAAAGCTTGGGATGATTACTCTTACATTTGCTTGGATCCAAAATGCCTTTTCATTAATGTATTCAGTCTCCTTCTAAAAGGGAGAATGTTCTGCTTGGGTTGTTGTTTTGTGTCATTTGCAAAATTTACCTTGATTACAGTTTTGAACATAATCACTTATAATTCACTGTTGTGTGACAAAGATGTTCCCGGCATGTTTCATTTAACTCCCTTTGAGAGTCTGAGCTACTGTAGAAAACCCTTTTTATTAGCTAAATTTGGGTTTTGACAAAGGATTTATTAGTGGATAGCATAATGCTTCTGTCAGTGCTTTGCTTTCCAAGATGGACATTTAATCAGACGGTGACCTGCTTAATTAACTGCGGTTTTAATACAAAGTGATGAAGCGCATCTTCTGCGTCGTGCCAAACCGGCAGAGTCTCCAAGAAATAACTTATTCTCCTCCTGGCCCCAGCGTAACTACAGAACAGGCATAAACAAATCAAATGTCACAGTCGATAATTCTTTGAAAGGCTGTTTGGCTGCTTGCTGCCATGTGTTGCGGGAGCTTTAGCGTTATTTCCTTTCTGGAGATGATAAATTGTGCAGATGAAGCATAACTCCTAATGCATGTTTCATGGCTGCATGCAGTGAAATAAAAGTGGCCCCTTGGCCTTTGATCTTCTGAGTTCTGTAAGCTATTACACAAAAAATATTTTTTAAACATTTTTGTTGCGAGGGGTGCAGAAATGTCGCTTAAAGATTGGTTTTGATTGATCAAATGTTGCTGATTAGGTTTACATTCCTCCAAGCTCAGGGTTTTCAAAGTGAATTTGAGTTTTGTGGTTGATGGTCAGATCAGGTATACTTTCAGCTCAGAGGACTTCCTCCTTTATTTTGTTGAAATGATCTCACCTTATTCCCCATTAAATATTTACTTTTATGTTTGCAATATTTTGGCCATGTGTTGCTGTTTCCAGTTCACCTACTATCGGTAGCTGAGAATTACTATTTCCTGTTCACCATAAAAACCCTGACACCACTGACCCAGGTACAAAATTAACTGCATGGTGGCAACACCATTAACTTTTCTCAGTAAACTACTTACAGGAAAATCTCAGTAAATTTAAATGATATCAATTATTTTAGTATTAAATGCAAAAAGTGGAATTAGCTTAAATAGATTCATTTCAACAAGTTAAATAAACAGCTCATTCAGAAATGTTGTTATGACCATGCTGTGGGAAATGCAGATAAGAGCATTTGAGTTGTATTTTTTCCCTAATGCAAATTAAAATTGCTGTTAATTCATATATTTTTGACATTGTAAAAAAGTTAGTTGCTTTATATTGTATGGGTCAAATTAGGGTCACTTACTGCTAGCCACTAATAAATCCCTTTTAGTATTAGAATATACTTAGCCAACATTCTTCAGAAATGCAAAATCTGTGTTTATGATCAGGTGACAAGGCAGACGGATATTTTCTTGTCGCTTTCTTCTTATTAAGAGTCACTGAAGGGAAACCTGAAACTTGTTATGTCACTCCGTACTTTTTACATTTTGTACTTATGCTTATGTATGAGCAGGCAGTGCAAATTCTAGCAGGTAAGCTTGGCACTGAATTAATGGAGTGGCGGTATTGTAATGATAGGAAAATCCTCATTTAAAACCTGCAAAAATGCCAGAGTGAACCGCGCTGAAAGAATGTCTGCCTGAATGTCTTTCAGTGCCAGCTTGGTTTTTATAAAAATGGCTGAAAAGGTTATTGTTACAGTTCGGCCGCTGAAGTATTGGCTCCATGAAATATGAAGAAACAGAGGCCAGTGTCACCCATAATCCTGTAGAATTTTTACAAAATCTTTTATTTATTTTTTTTTTTATAAATGGCAAAAATCCGCAGATCCATTAATTATTGTTTGGGCTATTTTTTTTTTTTTTTTTTTTTTTTTTTTTTTACCAGTTTTTAACAAATTTGAAATATGTTCAACTCCTGATCATTTGCAGGTATTGATGAAATGCCGCTGACAGCTTTTCGCAGTCTGAGCTTTTAACAAAATGAAGACCTTTTTGAATCCCACACATTGGGACTCTTCTGTTTAGGACTGATTGGAGTAAAAAGCCCATTTGGACGGGTTAATTGAGAGAAACAGAGGGCTGCTTCCATTTAGGAAAAAGAAAAACATTTTTTGCTTTTGTTAGGAATCTCTTCTTTTCGAGAGTGAGGAATATTATGTTTTCTCCCATAGACCTTGGTGGGGAGCCAAATGAAGTTTCCTCATCTCTGATCCAGCTCGGGTCTGTCTCATTAGCTACTTTCTCTCCTCAATGATTGAGCTGTCATGATGGCTGCAGGCTCTGAATACGTTTTCACACGGCCCTCACAGAGTCGAAGGTTTGACTTTTACCAGCTCTCTGCCGTATGTTTTCCTTTTTTCTTTATCTGATAATGTCTGTGTAGATACTTAAAATAATATTTTACAAACACAACCAGAAAGTTATTGATACCATTTATTTTCTGTGTTGACATATATTTTTTAGTGTATTTGGAGTCCTTTTAGATATGATTAAAACCATAATGCAACAAAAAAATAAATCAGCTACAATTGATTCTGGATCATCTTAAAAACATTCAATGGGATTGTTTCTCTGTGAGAATTGTCAGGCGTTGTAGTGGCACCAGGGTGACTTAGTTGTTATTAACTTTAAATGAAACTGGCCAAACTGGCCTTTATCCCAGCCACACTTTGCCAGGAGCATCTGTGAGTAGATTATTAGAAAGCAATAAGTTGTCCAGGCGTTAACAGTTTGAACTCAAAAGAGCAGATCAGTGTTTGAAAAAGTTTCACTTTTTCTTGCGTGTTAGCTGTTTGGGCTTTTGTTAGCTGCATTTCCTGTAGTTGTAAGCTGAGTGTTGAGATCTAAAACTATCTGCCAGCTTTGGTTGAATGTTACTCTACTTAAAAAAAAAAAAAGAAAAAAATATTCTGATATATCTGTGATATGAAGAGGACTTAACGAGTGAAGAAACAATTTTTTTATAAGTGATGCTTTTCATTTACTAATGTGTTTTTTCATTGAAACTATTTCTTGGGGAATTTTTGAGCATTCTTTAACACTTATTTTCTCAATCTGTGCTCCTAAATCCACTCTTGTGGTCATGCACTCCTTCTTTCTTGTTCACTCTCTACTGAGCACATATGGTCCATGTCCCAAATAAAAAAATCGAGAAAAAAACCCCCCACGTCATACAGAGCCCTTAACCCGCACGTTATGCACCCGTAAGGCTCAATTATACTTCTTACGGTCTCGGCGGCGTCGACGGTATTTTCAGAATTCTCTCTGCGACTGATGGGTTTAGGTATTTATAGTTTCACATCAGTTCTGTGATCACCTCAGCAACCTTTTTGTGATGATGTGAGCAAGTGTGGGATTTGTGTGGTCTCTGAGGTTTCCCCCTTGCAGCTTTTCCATTTTGGGAAAGTTGGAACAGATTTTGATGTCTTCATAATGTTCCTTAGTATGAAAACACAGCTCAGAAAAAAGGGTTGATAGACTCTCATGGTGTGTGTGTGTGTGTGTTTTTTTTTTAAATAAAATCTGAAAGGTTGGACTTTTAAAATCAGTCTGACACAGTTTCAAGTACTTTAATGTTCTTTATGGTTTATGAAATCTACAAAAGACATTTCATATACAAAAACTATTAGGCTGGAAATGGTCAGACTAAAATTGTCTTTAGAGTGTAGAAATTTATTTCAATCCTTCTTTTGTTTGCATTGATTTATTAAGAGGATATAAGCCCCTCAGGCCTGACTTTGGGTATCAATTACTTGAGATTTTTCTTATTAAAATCACAGATTTTATTTTGCCTGACTTGGTACTAAATGAATAAACTGAACTAAGATCATTTAAAATGGATTTTTATGATTAGAGATACACAGTATATGAAATCATAATCACGATATTAGTATCTATGTTAAAAAAAAGGATTTCTTAGTTACTTATTTGGACCAAATTTTCAGTTGGCTTGTTTTGAGTTGATCGGGTTGGTGGGGGAACTTTTAATTTGTAATCTGTGATTTTCTGTTTTTCTGTGGTATAAATATGGTGTGATGGAGTGTGAGGGAGAATCTGGGACTTTGAACAATCTGGAGAGATATGTTCTGCCTTTCTGTATGCTTTAAACTTATTAAACTTAGTACATCCCCTTCTGTCATCTAGACAGATCCGCAAAGTATGAACAGAATGTGTCCTGGTACATGTAGCACACACTGGTTCTTAGGGTTTCTTTTTAATCCACTGAATAAATGTGCTCAAAATAAAATAATGATGGTTTTTACACTTTTAATAATTTTTACACATCTTTGCAAGAGTTGCTGTTGAGTCTGAAGCGTGCTTTGGAAGATGAGGAAAGTTGAATGCGACAGGAAAGGGTTAACACCGCTGTTGAGTTACTGTCTCTATTTTGATTTTAATTTTGAGAAAATCTTTCACAGTGAGACTTTAACAGCCTCTCTAATGTGATTCTTGAACCTAGTGGCAGAAGTGCTCCTCTCCTCCTCCACTTGCCTCGCTTTTCAAGCTCTCCTCCATCCACCTCCGAGTAATTGATTTGGGGATGAGAGTTTTGCACGGGGAATAAAGGGAATAACACAGCGTCTGGTCTCACACTTTTAATCTCAACTCCATTTCTCTTCCTTTTCATGTCTATAATTTGGTTGATTTATGAAAAAAAAAAGAAAATCCCGCTGAGATGCCCTCTTCTGCCTTACTCGGGACTTAAAATGTGACCCACCGGTTTGCATATTTATCTCTGTCCTGGTTTGTTTTGGTTACAAAGCTGCAGCTGCTCACTTTTAGAAAAGTCAGATCTCGAAGAGCATCTCAAAATGCCTTTTGATTTACGTTTTTAATATGCATCCCTTTTTTAAAATTGTTCTATCGATTCTTGCATGAATCCATTTAATGATTCTTTTTCATAAACGTATTTTTTTTATATGATTTTGTTTGATGGAGATTAAAAACAAGACTTCCTTTGCAGCCATTTGCAATACTTCACCTCACTCTCCCTCTCTCAGGCTTTTACCATACCTGATGCTCCCTCTCAGCTCCAATATTAGGGGAGTGAATGTTATAAAAAGTTTAACGAGGTGAACAGCTGCACTTTGTTGCCACATTAAATTTAATGCTGCCCAGCAAGTTACCTCAGTGTTTAATACAATGATTAGGGAAGTTTTAGATGCTACCTGGAACTTGTGCTGGTGTTACTGCCCATTTATTGACTTTGCCTTCATTTTTTCTGCTTTTTAAGTTCATTCATTTTTTTTGCTTTTTAAGTTCATTCATTTTCCACAACTCTATATTCTTTTTAATCATGTCCATTTGACACCTTAATGGAAGTTCACGTAACCATTTTTCCGTTTTTATCTGCTAAGAATGTCCTCTCCCACAAGGCTGCGCGTGCACAGCAGTCCCACTGACACCACCTCCACGCATCCAGAAAGACCTTTCCAAGCCGTTTCAAGTTCTGCTGGCCCATTCTGATCAAAATCGGTGGAAAATGGAGGTACGGCTGCCAAAAAACCCGTTTGCTGAATCACAGAAAAAACCCCAAATGGTCTTTATTAAAGTTTTCGAGCTCTTGGCAGAGTGAGGCCACTGTGTTTGGAGGTCATTTTTAAAAGCCCCATGGAAAGGCGACCCCCCCTCTCCCTCCCAGCCATCTTAGACCATCACTGTGGTTGTGTGAGAGACTAAGTTCAGGCTTTATTAGGCTTCAGTGGTGTTTGGACAGCCGGAAGAGCAGTACTAATAGGACAGAATGATGCAGAAATGGACAGAAAGCCCCCTTGGAGTTCTTGAAGCTCATTTTCTCTCTCCCTCCTTTTACTCTTTCCCTCTGCCTCAATCACTCACTTACTTTTCTCCCACTCTCCTCCTTTTTCCCACTCCTGCCTTCACTGGTTTCTCAGCCTTGGCTGTCACACACTCTCCTGGTGTTGCTCCACTAATTTTTCACATCCCTTTATTCCCGCTATTTGCCTTTTCCCAAAAGCACTTTGAGTCAGCGGGGGAAAGCTTTTAGCCTCTGATTACTCCCACACTGTAATTTCTCCTGGTTTTGCTCGTCTGTTTGTTTCGCAAGTCTTTTATTCTGTCAATTTTCCCCCCACCTGTTATCTCAGTGTGCATTTCTTACACCTGCTTTTTTTTCTTTTTTAAAATAAAATTTCCCCATTCCCCGTTTGAATTCTCACTTTGAAAAATAGTGAGGAATTACGGTTACTGTAAATGCCTTACTCTTATATAGCAGCTTTTTAGCCCTACAGACTTCATACACAGAGCTTCACAGTTTACGTATTTATTCAGCTTTTAGCATATTCACTCATAAAACAATTTTTGTCACATATTTGGGATCTTTTCCTTCTAAACATTTCAGAATAAAGCATTCAACTACTGGTTGCACAAATGCAATCATTTTGCTAATGAATGGGTTTTCTGACATTGTGGAAAGAAGAAGATAGAATTTTTTTTTTTTTTAGAATTGGGAGCATATTTGAATGAATACGGTAATTACTGCATACTTTTATCTACTAACATTAGTAGCTTTTAATACATTTTGAAAATTTTATTGCAATTAAAATGTATCGATAAGCTTCAGTTAGTTCATCTTGGTTTATCTTTACGTTGCTCAGCTTGTTCAGGTGTTAAACTTGGAACATAAATTAATTGTGGGTCAGTCTGTGTAAAATTTACTTTTGATCATAATCTTGTAAAAAGTGGAATTTCCACAATACTTGAAACTATTTTACCACACTTCTGGTGAGTCGACCTGAGGAAACAACAAACAATATAACAATGAAAAGCAACAGCCTGTAATTTTTTTCCTAAAATGTTTCATTTAACGATACGTCCCGGATACTGCAGAAAAGATGATCAGTAGGCAGTTTATGTAGAGCTCTGTGTGGCCTAGCATTAATTCGATACCTTAAATCCTTGTAAAGCAGCATAAGGCATGACATATCCAAAGATGGCTGAACTGATACAGAAGTGACTTTTCCAGAAGGATATGGAGGAGGGAAATCCACACACTGATCTGAAAGAGCTTGTAGCACTGTGAAGGAATCCTGACCATTTTTTCAACAGATGTCAAAACAAACATTTTTGTTTTTAAAGTCTTGCTGTGGTAGAAAAATTCAGTCAAGTATGTAAGAAATACAACCTAAACTTCAATTGCTAACTAATGTTCTTAAATGACACTGACATGCATGTGTCTTTTAAACAGAGAGGCTGTTTTGATAACTTTTCATTATTATTTTTCTTACATTGCAAATTTTTCAGCAATAATTTTTTCTTTTTCTTACCTTCTTTGAATATTTTAGTTTACCTTAGAGATGTGGCTGCTACACCTGAATTTCCCAGGTGTGGGACAGTAAAGGAATATTTCTATTCTTCAGCTTCCTCTCTTTGTAGTCTGAATTTGATACATCAATCATCACCATAGAACAATGGAGAACCAAGATTTAGCTTGATACTTTACAAACTTGAATAATACCATCTATTTAGCAACCCAGAACAACTGGAACCAACATTTAGTTTCATACTTATCTATAGTAACCCTGAACAAGAATCAAACATGGAGAGGCATTGTGTAGTTTTATACCACTCCAATCTTCTTTTATTGTTACCATTCTTTTGGTTTTGTTGTTTGGTTTGCATTCACTTCTAATTCATGTAAAGCACTTTGAACTACCTTATTGCTGAAAATGTGCTATATAAATAAATGACATTACCTTTAAAACACACTGATGAATTATGGACTTCATGATTTCAGTGTAACTGCAAACATAGTTCTGTTATTTTTAAAAAAAGAATTGAGAATTCAAACAACATGAACCTGACTAAAGTTTCAATTTGCAACTTAATCCCTGCAACAGTAAATCAGTTGTAATCAATTGTTGCTTCACTCACTGCATGGCAGCATCATGCAGTGGCCAAATGTGATCAAACACTGACAGGGAGAGCAATAATTGAATGAGAAGGCAGAAAAATAAAGAACTGTTGAAAATCTTCTAAAGTAGACCACAGTAAAATTGTATGTTTTGCCAAAGGTATTTTTTTAACAGTAAAACAGGAGCAGGACATAAACTGTGCGTAATAAACCCATTCTTAGCCGAGCAATAACACATGACAATGCCTCGTCACTGACGGCTCCTCTTTCCGTTTGGCTTAGAGATGAATCTTTCTGCCAGGAAGAATGAAAAACCTTCGAAGGTAAAGTGCGGCAAGAATATTGAATAATTCAAGGCGCTTCATGATTTCAGGCTTTCAAAGCTGCCAAATTTGCATTAGCACAGGCCTGAAAGAATATTCTGAATATGTGAAAATCAAATAGGCTCTGTGAGCTTAGTCCGTCACGAAATTTCTAAATCTGTTTTTATCTTTTGGATAACCAGGACATGAAAGAAGCTCTGATGTCCTCATTTTCACCATCATTTTATTTAAGGTTGTGTTTAGGCTGAAGTTATCAGGTGGTAGCTTTCAAATAGCAGCTCTGCTATAGTTTCCTCCCCCCCCTCATAAGTTATTTAATCAAATATATATTTGAAGAATGGAGTCAGGTTTAGCACACACACCAATCATCTCATGATTTGAGAAAACCATTGGAAAAACATTGTGCAGAAAACATCCGCTATGGCTTCCATAGCCAAACGCATGTTTGCAAAAAAAAAAAAAAAAAAAAAAAATGGATGCAATAGCAAAAAGTCGGACAGGAAGTGTTTTCATTTCAAAATCACACTATCACTTTATTATTGCTACCATTGGGATATAAAAATCCTTTCAACAGGGAGGAAATTGTTTTAAAGAAACAGAAACCCTCACACAACATCACCAAAACAAAAATCTGTCTGCATAAATAAGTCTGCAGACTAAACGACAACATCATGACCAATTGCATTTAAAACTTGTCATCTGGGCTGCTTTAATGTGTGATAAATGACACCAGAGACTGTCATCGACCCCATTTAAATTGTAATTTACAATAATTGGAGTAACTGGATAAGATCTGAGCATTGCAATTGTTAAAACAATTTTATTCACACCTGTTGAACCTTAATAGGCACAAACTTGGTAACGGCAAGATTTATTCTAAGTAGAGCTCAGAGTAAAATTTACAATTTCACTGCTGTGTTGATTTTATGTTGGTGTTTGAAACTGACTGTTAATTATCAACCTCTGCATGTCTCCAGAAAGAGAAAATTAAGATTTTGAATTATCCTTGTAAAGGTTTGCACTTAAATCTTATTACAATCTCTGACATAAACTTCAATAGGCTGTTCATGCATGCAAACTAAAACAACTGTGCAAAGAAGAAAGAACCAAACTTCCTTCAGAGTGACCCAAAAAACTCATTTCTATTTCTTTTACATAGTTGATGGCCGTTGTTGCCGCCATGCGTGGTAAATCCAGTTATTAGATTTAAGCGGCAGTCGCTGTTTCACATATAGCCATGTTGATAGAAATTCTGAAAAAAATATTCAAATGAAAATGGAGTATGTTTACAGTTGGTCGCCTAACTAATCTTTAAATATAAGAAACTGTAATGTAAATCTGCTCTTGTTATTCATACATTACAGGCAAATTGTTGAGCTAATTGCCCCCATTTTTACAAATTGTATTTAATGCAACCTTTCAGTAGTTTCCTTCAATTTCCCGGTTCTTCATATTGGAATTACTTGAATTTTTTTTTCCATGTGTTCATCTCTGATCTTCTGTTGCCTCCTTCCATCTTTTACCTTCGTCTTTGTTCTCTCAGAGGTGTTTGTGTTCCCTTCTGTGTTCTCAATAACAATAAAGTAGCTCCCATTTGTTCCACCGGCAATGAAGACGGATGAAAACCCGAGTGAGGAATGTTTGTGCTCCGTCTAACAAACCTCACCCTTTTCCTGGAACCTCATTCTTTCAGCTGAATGCCATAGACCGTTTCCTGACAGTCTCCTCAGCAGAGATGTAATTGTTAGAGCAACCTGAGCAGAAAGTAACAGTAAAAGGTTTTTAATCTATAACAAATTTGGCCTTTCTCTATGTAACTTTTTTGTGTGAAAGAAAAGCCATTATGTGAGGACTTTGGGCAGAAGCACAGGAGGCTACCGTATGAGGTCTTCATTGTGTACCTGAAGCCTCTTTGAATGTGAGTGTTAATGTGCTTTTTGAGTGGTGCTTTGCTCTCAGCGATGTCTGTAATTAGGTGTAAAAACCCCAGTGATATGTCTCCAGCTCCTGTTCAAGGTTATTCTCTTGGTGCACTAAATTGAAGAACCTTTTCTGCCCCAGTAATTCTTCTGTTCGCTGCTCTAAATGAAGTTGTCTTTTGCTTAATTTCCTACAGATTGATGACAAGTTTCTGTGGGGTTATTTCATCTATATTTATCATAAAGGAAGGGAAAAAAAATCATTTGATTAATCCACAGAGATGCTGTGCTGCTCTTCGTGACTCTTGCTGACCCCAGGACCTTTCTCCATATTCTCTTTCTCAAATCACCTCAATCACAGTTTCTGTTTCATTCATGAAATATTAATCTGTTGAGAAAAATTAATAATTTACCATTACAATTCAGAATCAGACATCAGACAGTCACCATGAAATAATCATTTTCCATTTGCTCACAGCACATTGATAATTCATAATTTCTCTGCGCTCCAGTCTTTCCTCTGCTCATTTCATTCCCCTCCTTCTCTTCCAATTTTTTATGTTTTTTTGTAGCTGTGATCAGTCCGACACCTGGTTAGGGACCAAGACTGTATCGCTGTCCTGTTACCGTGCTGATTAGAGGGTTAGGAGCCCCCAGAAGAGCCCAAAATAAGAAGGAAACGGGGTGTGAAATGAAGGCTGTAGGACAAATGGAGCATCTGTTTCTGTAAGCCAAGCTGGGGAGGCGGAGATTTAATGTAAATGAACAGGAAATACAAACACCAGGTGGCTTGAACACGAGTTGCCTTCAAGTGGATAAAAAATAGGCTTGAATGTTTTTCCTAAGCCGTTTTATGTTCAGTTTTCTTTTTCCAATGACACAAGGCATCACTTTTTATTTCATTTAAGCTTCTCCCTGAAGCATGAAACATTAGAGAATGAAGTACAGCAATAACCCTAATGGTTCCTTGTTAATACTCCTCATTAGTCATAGCAAATAATCAGTTTTTTTTTCAGGGTTAAAGATTTAATCCTTAAGGAGGGATGATATGACAACAAACCTCAGCATGTCTATCGGTAAGTATTAGCATGAGAGACTGAATGCAAATATCCGTTTTAGTCTCCTGCTTCGTTTTGCACCCAAGCTGTCCTCGAGGTGCAAGGTGCACAAAAACAATCTTTGTCGTTGTCATGGGACTTTAACCATAC
The DNA here is from genome assembly GCA_903067075.1 of Micropoecilia bifurca. Taxonomy (NCBI): domain Eukaryota; kingdom Metazoa; phylum Chordata; class Actinopteri; order Cyprinodontiformes; family Poeciliidae; genus Micropoecilia; species Micropoecilia bifurca. The sequence continues at coordinate 26,424 of CAEGAF010178155.1, read as the reverse complement.
AGCTGATCCTTGGATCTGTTTTTGTATTTGCACATTTCTACCCTTCACGTCCCGTGTGGCTGCTGAGTGGATATATTTTACTTTATCAAGTACATTTCACCGTTTAGTTTTATTCAGCTATTATTTCATGATTACAGAATGTTAAGTTTATTAAAACAGTTAATATAATCTCAACAATTTAATACTAAGCCTCAAATTTAGTCTAACAGTGAAACCTGTTGACTTTGTATTGAGGAAACATTATTACACATAAAAGAAACACAGGAATTTCTGCTTATTTCAAACATTGATATTTATTTAGGATCAACACCAGAATGAACACATCAGATGTTATAAGAAAAAGCTATATGAAAAAGATGTATATTTAAACAATTGAATGATTTATACAAGTTAAGAGAAACACAAACACAAAAATGTGATTAAAAAAGACGAATGATGCTAAATCTACCACACAGCTACTACAGAAACTATGGAATATACTTTTAAAAATAGTAATTTTGGCCATTTAAAAAGATTTGTAGTGAAGGCGAAATATGATAAAAACATATTATACATAAGATGACCATAAGATGAGTCTAAGTTGTTAAATGGTGGCAGAATTAAAGATTTTGTTGATAAAGGACGCTTCTGGAACATTTTAAGAAAACAAGGCTTTATAGAGCAATGTCAAAACCAAGCTAGTCTACATTTGCCCAATTACAGCAACTAGGATGAATGGACATTCTTTGATACCAGTAACCCAACCAAAAGAAATTATTTTTATGCATGACCATCTAATTTTAAGTGTGACCTAGCCAAGATTAATAAAATTGATTTTTTTTTTTCAAATTTGATTTTAACTGTAGCAATGTTGTTTCCATTAAATGGTTTGCGTGGGATTATCGACAGCTAGTTATGCTGGCCACATTATGCATGACTGTAACATGCAAATAAGAAAAAACTTACATAAGCTGCTAGATTTAGACCATCTGAATTTGACATATTCACACATTACATTTGTTCTTTTATTTTTTTGTCCTTATGATGTTCATAACACTGTAATCATTTAAGGTAGATTTTGGGTATCATGAATAGTTGGAATACAGCTTGTTGAATGGATAGAATATGGAATAACATGGCTTCCTAAATATTGTGATCAAAGCACGTGAGCATTTGCTTTCCTACGTTTAGGGAGTCAAATAAAGCAAACTCTGAGGGATCGGACAAATTGGCTCTGGTGTGAAAAGCTTTTTAGATGGAATCAGAAACAAATGTTCAGCTCAAAATTAGGCAACACTTTTTTTTATTATTCAAAACATAAGACATAGCTGTACTTGACTTTTCATTGTGCAGCTCTATCATTACAGATTAACTGTTAAAAAGCGTGGCATGATTTTTTTGGTAGCATTGGAAGAATTGGTGTGAAATGATTGTCTTATTGATGATATCTCTCTACGGCGTTGAGTGTAACTCTAGAAAAAGGTTGCATTTCTCTCTGATGTTGCATCTTTCTCCTCTGTGATGGGCCTAATGGTGTTGGACAGGTGAAGCGATGGAGGAGGATGACCCCAGCTGTCTATGTGCTCATCACTAGCTGCTCCCATTCATTTGTTCAGTTCCAGGATGCCGGTCTTTCCCCAGAGGGCAATACCAAGTATACCCCGTCTCTTCGGTTCATAGAGAAAGTGCCTCAGAAACCGAGCTGATGAGGGAGACGCGAGAAGCAGACCACATGGGTGTGACTGTTTGATGTTTCAGAACTTGAATTCAGACTGTACTGACTTGCCTCACTAAGCTCTCTGCCCATGCAGAAAACAAGCCTGGGTTTTATCCTCTGTGAATTTGTGCATTCGTCTGTCAGCCTATCTGCTAAGCAAGTCTTTCTGCGTGTGTGTTTTTTGTTTTAGGGATGTGCTCATTGTAAAACATGACCAGGAGAATTTTGCTCATATCAAAGGCTTTACCGTCTCTGCATTAAAGGCACCCTGCTTATTACCCAGGCCTGCTGAGTCACTGGCATTGTCTGTTTGACTCGCATATGTTTGAGCAAGAGTTTTTGCACTTGTTGATCCCACAGTCAGCAGGGAATGCATGTTAATAATACATTTACATATGTTTTTTCCTGCAACTGTCTTCTTTTGGTTCCTGAATGTTTTACAGTCTCTCTTCCAGTTTTTCTGGTATTCATTTCTCCCTCTTCATTTCCTTCTTCCTCTGCTCTCTTCTACTTTGCCTCAAGGTGGTTTTAACTGTCAATGATCTGTGGGAGGCATCAGCACAACTCCCACTTTCATAGGTCTATAGTAGCATCCCTGATGTTTTATTTTGTCTAATGTATAAATTGATTCATGGATAGATGAATGAATGGAGATGGTATATGATCAGGGTGTGGCAGCCTTTGTGCTCTCTCTGTAGGATACTTAAGATAATGTTACAAAACTGAAAAGAAACTTTTTAAATGTTTATGGGGTTAAAGCAACACTTGGATGACTTTTAGATAGCAAGTAAGATATATGCTGAAGGGATTTAGTTTTTCATTTTACTGTTGAGGTTCATCATGTGTCCTTTGCTGTAAACTAAATTATCTTAGGGTGAGACACTCAAGGAGGACACAGTCAAATCTGTAAGAGAGGACCAAAGTCAAACTTTTTGGAATTGCATTGCCCCAATGGCCAATTAATGTTACAGCATGTATAAAAACTAAAAGACAAAGTATCAAAGTTAAAAAAAAAAACAAAAACAATAAAACATGCAACACCAACCCCCCGCTCCCCCCCGTGTCAAATACAAATTAATACATAATGGGAAGAGTACAGCAGTGTATATTATTGTTGACTGAATGTTGCTTATGAACACTAACAATTTTTTTATGGTTTATGCTTTAGTTATCTAAGTGATGCATTAACCAAAGACTCGCTTGGTCACAGCCCTTTACCATATTGCAGATGTTACTTATAGCTCATGTCTGTTTCAGCACCTGCTGAGTGGCCTCTGAGGCAGACGTTCCTATGAAGTAAAATGTTTATGCTGCTTTGAATGTGATGCTCTTCCGTTCTCCACTCTTCTGTCCTTTATCTCTACAAGGATGGGAACAGGTGGACGCCTGAGGATGATTGTTTCAGTGTTTGTCCTCATAGATGGACTTACAAGATACAAGTCAAACCCTTAAGATGTGCCGTTTTAATATAGCAAAAAAAAAAAGAAACTACAGTGTCTGTTTGTATAAGGAAACTGTGACTCTGAGGGGTTGTTTTTCCTTCTGCTCAGATTAATACTGTAGACAAACACATTTTCTTCCTTCCTCATGTCAAATAATGACATTTATTTTTATTGTTTCAGTTTGAATCGTATTCCTCGTTTCTGCCCTATGGCTACCTCCAATCATGCATTCCTGAAACGACTCGTGCCAAGGCATCATCCACAGATGCAAATCTCAACAGCAGCTATGCAGCAGACGTGTTGCCATTTTTTTTTATCAACACATTCTCCTTTTTATTCTGGTGACTGCTCAGTTACCTGTTGGAAGTCAGTGTGTGTACACACGAGTGTGTGTTAAAACAGAGTCCTGTTCCCACTGGAGCTGTCTTGACTTTTATTTCCTGGATTTACAGCAGAACTCCAAGGAGCCTCGCTGGTTATTTCCATGCTGGGTTCTAAAAAGTACATGGGTTTTCAGTTCTCTCTGCTCTAGCAACTTAGGTGGAAGAATGGGAGGAAAAGAAACCAGTATGGAAAATATTAGTTTTTCCAGACTTCATTGCATGGTTTTTTCACATTCGTCATTCTTGTCTTCCATCCATCCCACAGCCAATCATAAACAATTGAGAACATTAAAATTTTAAGCCTGAAGGGATGCAATGTTTTGACACAAATACTTGTAGGAAACCTTCGTTCTGTCTCCTTGTCTGTTTTTCCTTTTCTTTGTTTTTCCTACTTTGATTTCATTCTGCTTTCTTCCACTTATGATCTCATATTCCCTCAAGTTGAACCTTTCTTCACTCAAGGGAATAAGTGTTCTCCCTTTGCAGAAATCTAGTGGATGTGATGATTGCGTCAGTGTGACAGAGAGAAAAGAACACAAAAGGTCAGTTTTCCATTTTTACAGCAGTTGGGTTGAGGTCTGCCGATACCCCAGGTCTTGTTGTAGGCGTGTTTATTATGCAGGCCGCACTGAGTGTGACCTGACTCTCGTAGAATGAGCCTGGACGTGGGTAATATGGCAGTGAATAAAGGTTTAACACTAATCCCTATAGCAATCTGTGTTCGTGAAGAGCTAATTATCTTACAACTGATGTATCCCTCTGTCTCTCCCTCGCTGCCGTTCAGTCTCAGTCCATCTCACATATGCATGCATAAACACTCGGTGGTCTTCTGCAGCCATTAGGCATGGTAATGGGGTGGGTTTGCGTTAAACTCTTGGACATTAATTGTTGAGTTGAGCAGTAATTTGGAAGCTAATGGTCCTGTTACATGCAGCTTATTATCTGCAACTTGATGATGCTTGTGAACGGGTTTACCTTGGACTTTCTGTCATCATACGATGCACTTGTTTTCATAGCACTCTCTCTTGTTTTTTTTATCAGATATTGCTGAATCACAAATCCTTTGTAGTGTGCTTCAGGATTGAAGGGTGTTCTATAGCCATAAGTGTTTATCATGAATATCCAGCATCTATTTATTTGTCTGGAAGCAAAACTTAGTTTCTGGATTTGTATGTTTTCTTCTGCAGCTGTCACTTTTTCTCCATTCGGTTGTATGTTTGTAAATTAAGCCGCCTTAGGATGCTTGTGTGTCCAGTGGGATAGTTTTTGAGAAGTTCTCACTTTTTATTACCATGTAGGTTGCCTGTGCCTTTGTTTATGTACGGATGCTGTTTGATTACATTTCAGATCCACATTAGATATTTGATCATAACAAAAGCATTGTGTGAATCCTGCAATACTGAAAAAGCTAAATAAATCAAATCTTCTGTTGACTGATTTTTAAAAAATATTTGCAGATGAAATTGTGTAAAGAAGCAAAAAATGTTTAAAGCATTTTTTATTTTTTATCAAGAAAGCCCCAGTCAGTCACATATTAGCTGTAGTGCAATCCCCTTGGGAAATATTTGACTTGTTTTGTTTTATTTGCAAACATATGTTATGTAATTTATAATGCATGTGAATTATAGTGTGACTTAAAAATACCTTGCAAGGATGCATGGTTTCTTAAACTAATGCAATTTTCCTATTTTGGTTTAAAATTTCCACAACAATTTCACTCGCAAAAGTTGGGCACTAAACCTTGTTAGTGCCCAAGACTTCCTGAAAAGTGGGACTCCAAACAGCGGGCTGAGTATCTTATTAAGAATGTGGCAATTCATGACACTTGGATTTGATTCCTGTCATCTCTTTTTTGCTAACCGTTCAAATTATTTGACATAGTAAACAGTAGATGTATATAGTGCATAATATTTGTCAGGCCCAATTTTATGGATATGTTTGTAATTAATTTAAAATTCAGTCGTTAAACTTTTATGCCAACATTTTTATAAATGACCGGATTGTTTGCTTTGTGTTATTGTATGTAGCTCTGGTTCACTTGGTTGTTTGTGTACAGTTTGGACGGCTCAAAATAATTAACTGCAGGCTGGGATTAGGGGATATCTGGTATATGAGAAAAATTAAGCACAACAAACACATTAAGCATTTATATGTGACTAACAATTCACTGGCTGGGGTTCTTTAAATTATTGCTTTTTATCCCTAAGGCTCCTAAATGAATTACTGTTACTGTTTGTAATCACATGGAAGAATGCATTTCCAATGGACAACAGCATAACATTAAAACAAAATATACAGAGGCTTCTTGGTTCTCTCTGAGCATTTTACAGGAGTCACTGAGACCTGGATCTGTCACCTACATGTTGATCATTTGTCCATCCATTTATACATTTTCCATCTCCCCTTTATTCATCCATAGAATAAAATAGGAATATCCAAAGTGCAATGCAACTTGTTTTGTGTGAGCTCCGTTTTTAGCTTTTTAGCTGTTTTGCTTTGTTTTTGTAAAGAGCTCTATTTTGCTATGTCTGTGAAAATAACTGGTGACTTTTGCATTGCTATGGAAACCTAACTTCACTATGAGAGAACATATGTTGCACCAGCGCCAAACCGTGTTGGCTCATATAAAGAGCAGTGCTTGTAGATGGGAATGGAAGATCAAATTAATGTTGCTGGATTAATTAACTTTACTTTAAAGTTAGCATTAAACCATGGATTGCTCAATGCTAACACAAATGTAGAAATCTGAATGCAGGATTTGCAGTCAGGGCATCTTCTGGAATGTGTCTGATTTATGTAAAACCACAAAACATCTAGGAGTCATTCCAAAGTGGACAACTAGGCTTGGACAGCTAAACAAACTCTGTGTCAGGCATATCTTCAATTACTTTTGTTTAAAGTGTGAAACACAAAGCCCCGAATAATGGTCGATAATTTTCCTCCCACAGATGCTTTCTCACATTCCCATATTTCTCCTGGGGGTTTATCATATTTGCTGAAGATCTTATTTAGTGAGGATTAACATTCAGTCAACAAGATCAATGTCATCTCAACTTTGAAGGCTTTGGAAAGTGCTGTTCCCTTTAGAGAGCAAAGCAAAGCTGTCTGTTGCTGGCTTTGTGAGTCTCTCAGCTTTTGCCAACTTCTGCTTCGTGCTTCTAGTAACTGCATCAATACGAAAAAGAGGTGTGTATGTGTGCAGGGGGGTTCCCTCCATACACCGCTGAACAGAACAATCCAATATGGGCCAGAGCTTTACCGCCAGGCATCGATGGGTACGTCACCTCAGCAGGCTGTCATTCTGGTCCAAATTGGCCTCTTTAAGTCCCATTTTTCATCATTAGTGCGAGACATAAAACTGATCTCTAAGTAAAGTTTAAAGTCAATTTCTGGTCCATCTCCATGGATTTTGCTAGGCAGTTGCCATGGGGACAATAAAGTAAGGGTTAAGAAGTTCAAAGTTGTGCAGACCAAAGAGTCTCTTGGTGGTTTAATTCTTTGTAGAGTGAGAGATCACCGACAGATACACCACTTAGTTGAAGACCACAGCTTACAGGATGCTAAAAGAAAGGTTCATTTAAAACCATCTCACTATGTAGCGCACATTGCATTTGTTATGATTACAAACAACAAATCACCTTTATTCATAAATCACATTTAAATACAACTAGGGTTGATGAAAAAGCTGTACAGTAGCTCTTAATGCAACATTAAACGTGCAAGCAAATACAATCAAGAAATAGATTAGTGCTTGGAAGTCAGGAGAGGAAAAAGTGTCTCAAGTTAAATCAAATTGCCAATGGAGAGCGCACACTTAATGAAAGGCACAATCTTCCCTTAATGACCAATCTAGAACATCCAGGAGGAGCTGTTCAGGTGATCCAGGAGCTATTCTTTTAGAATAGGGACAGAGATGTTCTGTGGGATGTGTTAAATTCATTGTTTAAAGAACAATGAACAAAGGACAAGTAAACGCCTCTCCAACTGTGAAGAATTTGTGATTGTACAGTTCTGTGGTACCTAAATTAAGTTTTGTAATGCATAATAGTGAAATCACTGATAATTTTGTTTGTGACATAAGGTGCTGCTTGATGTTCATTAAGGGTTTAACAAAAGGTATTGACACAACATCTCACAATATTAAAATACCACAATATGTCTTGTGAGATGAAATGCAATAATGATCCTACTATGATGTAAGGATGAATGCATTAAGCTAGACATTTTACTTGGAGACAAGACAGGAAGATGTTCTGGATAATAGTCGGCTCAATTGGTAATTTAAACATTGTGATCTTTACTCTTTGCTCTGGAGTGGCAGGGCAAATTGGTGAAATTAGTCCAACAATCCGACCCAAAATGACACAAAATTGTTAATGAAGTTAAGTAAATGTACCGTAATAGGTGAAAATTGGCTCCTTTGTTTCTCCTGCCATCTCTGGTCTGTCAGGACATTTTGCTAAACTCCTTGCTTGGTTTTGACTTAGTGTTTATTAACCTCAATAAGAAAACCAAGAAAAATCAGTTGGAACAATAAAAAAAAATATTTGATGCAAAGTTTGATTGTTATTAGGAAATGTATTTGTGACATTAGACTTACTTCTCTGCATCTGTGATTTTTGTCTCTTTTCTTTAAACCAACAGTGTGGAAGGTTACCTTTTCTTGTTTCTTGTACAGTAAAATGTTTGTGTATTTAATTAGAATATTTGCAGTGTGTTTGGTTTGCTGAAATTCATGTAAAAATATTTCCTTTTTGTGCTCTCACAAATAAAAAAAGGGTTTAAAATGCAATGCTTCATCCTTTTCTACAGTCTAACAAAGGTTAAATAGTATCTGAAGAATACTTCTTAATAACGCTCAAGGATCAGAGCATTATTTAGTTTTTTTTACTTTGTACACTGCTGCTTGCTCAGTGTGTATACCTTTACCTTGTTTCCTCTGGAAGATTTTCAGGTGTGAGATAAAACCTCACAATGAAAATATTTGACGGGTCTTTGAAGGACCTTCTCCAAACAAAGTTCAGACCTTATTCTCGGCACAATCTCTAGTATTCATGTGTGAAAAACAGCTTTTTTGTGAACCACTCTGAAACGGATCACTTTGGGATTTAAAGACTCTGGAGGAGGGTTTTTAGGGATTTACGAAGTGCTGTAATGACAGCCAGCACTTTGCATTTAAAGGTGTAAAATGGGTCCACTGTGCTTTCTTCAAATCTGCTTCCGATTTCCATCTGACACGCAACAAAGAGTTATTGATATGTTCCCTGGGAAAAGAGCACACTGGGATCGAACCCTCAAGAGGGGCGTCGAAGGGCCCTGACAATGTTGTATAATGACATTGCATTTAAAAGGAGAAAAGCATGTCCTTTTGGGTTTCTCCACCATAGCTTCTGATTTCCATCTGACATGCAACAAAGCACTATTGATCCTTGGGGAAACAGAGCAGGAACAAAATCTCTTCCTCATCCCATGGAAACTGCTGTTTAGGGTCCCTCTGGAGCAAGCAGGCACTCGCTGTCCATGCATATCCACAATCAGGCACAGTTGAAGCCTGATAAAACTCAGCATGGGAAACTCATGCAGAAACTGAGGGCTCAAGTCACTGAAAAACGACAGGTAATTTTGAGCTGAGTGTGGTGTGCAGGGGGAAGTGAGGCGATCAATCACTTTGGTGATTACCCATGCAGATTTTGGTTCTTCCTGGCTTCATCAAGTCCGACGACGTTGACCGATTCAAGACTGCTTGACAAACGAGTGAGGAAGAAGCACGTACCGTTCATATGCAGAGATGGCAGAAGATATTTTTGGGCTTGTTTGTGAGGAATAAAGTGGTAAAATGCTTATTTTGTTCAGGCTACAGAATAATGGCTGCTAAGTAGGTGGTAGTTACTTTTCTTGTGAGGTATTTGAAAATGATGGGGCAGGTTTTTATATGGATTTCTCTTCCAAATGTGTCTGTGATGGCCGCAGCTGGAGGAAAGTGGATTTATTGATCCTGGGAGTTTCATTTTTCGAACATAGTCATATTGCATAGGCAGCTTCGATTTTTGAAAAATACACTGTGTGCTTTGAGATAATTTTACGGCATTTTTGACTCAGTGGAGAGATGTGAAGAATTCAAACCTTTGTAGAGAAAATGAAGAGCTTTTCACTGCTTTAGTCAGACTGCAAGCACTTCAGGTGATTCATGTACATTTACTTTATTATGAATTAAGCTGCTCTGTTGAATTTAGAGGAAATATGTGGAATTAAATGGAGGAATTATTAATTTTCTAACATTCTCCAAAATGTTTTGTCTCATTGAGATACAGAAATAGACCCAACAGTAATAGTGATGAGCCACATGTCTTTCTGTTTGTCATTTTTTCTTTTGAATATAACTGATGACCAGTAACAGAAGTAAGCTGAAATTGATTGTTATGCCATTGTCTCTGTGGGGCTGAAAAGAAAAGCACACATTATTGGACACAGACTGACCCCAGATTCATTTTCAGATGAATTGCCCCCCATGTTTTAGATTATTAAATATCTGACAAAATGTCTCATGACAGCTTATTTTTAGTTTTCTGGCAGATTCTTGTCAATTTTTTTTAATACCCATTTAATCCAAGGAGTTCATAATATCTTACAATTCCACAGCATCACAGATCCTAACAGTGATCAACAGGTATGCAAATTAATTCTTCTGGCTCTTTTCTGCAAGCATCCAATGGCAATTTGACTCAGTTTGGGTGGTTTTCCATGACGGTTTCATCGCAGCTCTAGCAGGTGGTGTCGACATACTTCGAAAGGTAGCGCAGCGTGATCTGTGTGTCACACAAACACAACGGAACGAAGGATTCTAAACATTCTGCTCAGCCCGGCATTGTCCATATGATGCCCTTAGTTTCTGTTGTGAGTTTTTACAAATGGCAAGTTGTATTATTGCAATGGAGTTGCTTTTGTTTGGCAACAGTCGATCTTCTACGTTTGTGTTTTCAGCCTTACTCGGCACTCTTGGACTCTCAGCGTTGTAATTTCTGAAGAAAGTGATCTGGTACCACATGAGTACCAAGTCAAGCTATTTTGAGTAGGATGCAGAGGAAAAGAGCCATTTCCTTCAGCTAAGATTATGACGACTGTTAGGAGATAATAACCTTCAAGTAAAGCTTTGTTCGTTTCATTTGACCAAAACTCATAGTTCCAGTAAAAGTCTCAGTACCTTGTTTTGTTTTTGTAACCTCCTTAATAATCAGTTGGCATATAAATAGTAAAAAAAGAAGCAGACAGGAATAGATTGCTCAACTGAACAACCATAAAACTCTTTTATCAAATAAAAAAGTTAAGTTTATTTTAAGTATTCATCAGTTACATTTGTTTTATCTATTTATTTATGTGGGATTGTTTCCCCCCAAAATAAATGAACCCTCAAGTGTATAACTTTGGTCTTTCAGAAATGGACGTATATATTTTAAGACTTTTTAAGGCTTTATTTATTTATTTTTTACCAGGGGTGCCAATAAATCTCCAGGCCACTGTAGAAGCCTTTAGATTATTCATACAAAACACTTACTGTCCGCAGTGTGGCTTCGTGGGTAGTCAGTCAGGTGGTCGCAGGGTTGTTATGTCGCTGCTGGCGCTTGCTGCCCTGTGTAGCCCAGCAGCATGCAGCGCTAACACCACACACAGGAACACCCCTGCTGGTGGGTAAAGGTCTGCTCGAAGTGAGGACTTGACAGCATAAACACACAAACACATACAAGCATGCTCCACTGCCTTTCTTTTTGTTGTGACCTGCTTTGGCTTTCCTACCAAAACTGGGAGCAGGAGAAGGAGCTGCTGGAAAAAAGAAATCTGTTCAGGCTTATGTGAACGTAGAAATAGACGATCAAAACTGCTTTGTAAAGTTTAATATTTGAGTAGTGTATTTTTAGAGCAAATCTTCCTCCGATCATATAGAGCTTTGCATATTACATACTAGAGGAGTCAGATGATTGCAGCTATACCCTACATAGGATTTATTCTTAAAGGAAAAAAAAACATTGCAGACTTTTGAAAAATAAAAATTAACTCTGAAATTAGTAACATTTATCTTCTCCTCATACTTCGTTCTCTACTTTCATGTACATTTGAATACATGGAAGTTTTCAAATCCCCCTTTTCTTTCAAATATACCAGAATCTTCTCAGGTATTCAGCGCTACAGCCCTTTGTGAAGAAATTATGTCGCGTTTTGTTAACAAAATAACTTTGATTACCCACAAAAGCCAAGTTTGATTTTACTAGCATCACCTGTCCCTAATTAATACCAGACCTGCAGAATGAAGAATTCCTCAACTAGAACCTGTCTGTCAGCATGAAGTAGGTTAAAAGTCCTCACAAAGCACAACTTCATGGTCTGATAGAAAGAAATTCAAGAACAGATGAGGAACAAAGCCTCATCTGGAAAGAGTTATAACTTCGTTCCTAAAGGCTTTGAGACACCACAGAGGCACAGTGATAGCCATTGTTCACACGTGAAAAAACATGGAACCTTCCCAGAAGTGGCCAGCCTGATAGTATTTTTCCACGAGTGTAGTGATGACTCTTCCAGGAGATCACAAGCAAGCCCAGAACAACATTAGTCTTGCTGAGCTCACCTGCTTCAGTTCTGGTCAGTTTTCATCATTCCTTGTTAAAAATGGGCCAGGAGAATGACCGAGTGTCGAGTGGTTGTCTTAGGCACAAGTACAATGCACTGAACAGGAAACTGCTACACACCAGGGAGTTCATCTTTTCATGACTAGAAAACCAAAACAATAACATTTTTGGTATGGCCTAGTTAAAGCCCAGACTTGGACTGCAAGGGTGAATTCCCTTTGGCATGACCTTAAACAACACGTTGTATGTGGAAAACCCTCCAGTATGGCTAAATTAAAACAATTCTGGAAATATTTGCAACATTTCTTGTGTGTATGATTGCAAATTTAAGAGTAAATTGTTTAAAATATAACAAAAATAAGAACTCGAGGATGTGTTATATAGGCTTGTTGAACTAAAGCACCTCTGACTTGTTTCCCAGGATTACCTGAAACATCCAGCGGAGCGACTTCTTAAACAAATCTGCTGGACAGGCATAAAGATGGATTGTAACAGAATGTGTTGCAGTGATTTCAGTAATCATTTTTAATCTGTGTGCTGGCGGATTCTTTCTCACCTCGGCCCTGTGTTCATGAAGCTCGCTTAATTAGACTGATTGATTAGACGGGGCGATTCAAGACTCTCATCACGGCCCCTCATCCCGACAGCGCTCTAATAAGATCGGATTGCTCTTGTGCTCACATGTTCACCCACAAATACTGAGCCCACACACACACACACACACACACACACACACACACACACACACACACACACACACACACACACACACACACACACACAATGCTTGTTTGGCCTGTCATCACGCCTCTCCATCTTTCTCATCTTTCTGACTGCCTATCTGTCACATGCATATTCAGCCAGATTTTACTGACATGAAAGAAGCAGCCGAGCTTGCAAGTGCAATACACTAAAGACTTGAAGTGAAGTTATGTTAACATGAAAAGACTGCAAATCTCTCATTCCTCTTCCTACCTCTTAGTTTTCTCTCTATTCCCTTCCTTCCTCCCCCATTCTTCTTCTTCTCTGCCTCTAACTGCGATGCATCCTGTGTTCTCGTCTCATCGTGTCTCGTAAATATGTCTGGTCTCCATCTTTAGCCAAATAAAACATTGCACTGGATAACTGGAAAGCAGGAATCTCACATCTGTCTAGACTCAACGGTGGACTCGCGCCCCAGCCGCCGCGCTGCAAAAGTCCGTCTCCCCACTCAATTCCTTTCACGTCTGAATGTGGAGAGTCATGCACATGTTTTTATTTGCAGATGTAAATGTGCATTGCTGTAGCAGCAGCTTCCTGCACTCAGCAAAGAGCTTCTTCTCATCAGCACAGTAAAGAGACTCTCCTCTGCTGTTGTAAAACTTTACTGCTTTCCGTGTTGCTTTTGTCTCCAGGCATTGGATATTACAAAGGATGATAGGTATTTATTTAGATTTTTGCCAGATCACCAGTCCTCTGTATCAATATAGCCCATCTGAGCTCTTTAAAAAGAGACACACTCTCTAGTGTGTGAGTGTGTGCACACGTGGCTTTATGGGTGTACATTTAGGACTGTTTGTGATGAGCCCACTGCAGTATCACCCTCTTGGGAGTATTTATGGAGAAGATGATTACTGTGGAAGGAACAGAACTTTGATGAAAATCATCCCACTTCAATTTGTACCTCACAGGCTGGCAGTTGGTGTCCCCGTTTATAGATAACATTGTAAAGGTCCACAACTGCACTTGAGAAACAGAATGCACTCATAAAGAAATCATGTCCTCCTGCCTTTGATTGCTGCACTGTAGCTGTGTTTGAACAAGTTTATCTCTAGAAAATAGTAAATGGTGTTGCTGATTCCTACCTCCAGCTGGAGCAGGGATGCATCCAAACACTGCAGGTTGGTGGGTCCCAAGAACTGCAGTTAAGAGACTCCTGGTCAAGAGACAAATGACTTCCATGTCCATTTCTGATATTTCCAGACGCAGTGCCTGCTAGCTTTTATTAATCTCTCAGAAGCCAGACTCATAACAGAGTGAAGACTAGACATGAGGAAGTAGTTTCCATTCGAAGCCACATTTATAAACAGTCATGGACTAATGTAGCTTTGATGGTGGTCGGTTGTATACCTCTGTGAAATACTGAGATCCATTATCGTTTTACATGACGGCTGCACATGTAGTCAAAGTAACATAAGTAGGTGAATATTTCCAGTTCACTCTTTCCCTTTTCTTGCGCACTGTTGTTACACAACATTTTGATGTTCAGATTTTCCTGTGCTGCAAGTGCCTGATGGATTTCTCATATGCTGCAAAGCTGCACGTTTGTCTTCATTTTCATGTGCTTTTCTTGACTTTCTTTATCCGACTGTGTAGCTTTTATTGATTATTTTGGTCTTCCTTTTAGCCGTTGTGTACCTGATATCATAAATTCATATTATTAGAATAGGATTTTGCGATCCGTTAACATTAGCATGATAATGTTTCTATCAAAGGGTACTATTATTTAATTAAATCGAGGATAACTGTTGAAAGCCAATTAGGTAGAAAATCTTCTGCTTCCACTTATTACACTGAGCTCTGGAGCATCAGTCGACTAATTTACCATCAGCTTTTTCATGGAATTATCGTTATAATATCAGCCTAAAAATTCACTTTGGTTTGGCCATTAAAATCAATCAGCTGCAGCTGTTGAGCCTCATTTAATCTGTTCCAACACTGGCTGGCCAACACAGAAGCCTCAAAAGCCGCTTTTGCAGATAAATGCTGGAAGCATGGCAGGATTCTAGTAATAAATTGTTTTCTTTTGAATAAAGTAAAAATTTAATTACTGGGTTTGCGTACCTGAAAACAATTACTTTAAAAAAAAAAAAAAAAAAAAAAAAAAAAAAAAAAGAATGAGGAGACTAAAGTAAGATATGAAAACTTTGTTGGGTTTGTTGGCAGTTTTAGATTTGTCGATAAAATGAAGCGACAGAGGACTGAAGCAGATCTGTGGTCTGTTCCCGTCTCCTGATTTTGCATTTGATGGAGTCAAACGAGCCGTATGATGGACCATATTGACCAGCTTAAACGCCCTTATTGGATGAGAAGTGGCCCTGAGGTGCTGTCCCAGCGTTTTGAACAACAGACCAACCAGACGAAAACCACACACTCATGTAAAGCACCAACTCTTTTCGCTACCACAGCACTCTGAACAATTACCCCGCAGCTCTTTAAAGCACACACACAAAGACTATCTTTATGACTGCAGCATTTCCACCATTCTAGCTCGCTGTTATTTTTTTTTTCCTTCCTGCTTTTCTTACCTCCTTCACCCAGAGACCATTAAACTAGATCCCTCCTAAAAGGCTGTAAGGCCTCTCTTGGCTAGCCACTTCTCCAAAAGCCATCCCATCACTCTTTTCATGTTTTTAAATCAAAGTCCATGAAAGGTTGAGAGAGAGGGAGAGAGAGAAAAGGAGGAGGGGGTAAAGCAGACTGAAAGTTGGGACGGGTTTTTTGTGTTTGTGGGCTGGAGACAAATCTTAGTTACAGAACCATGTGGCCGTTTTCACGTACACACTGACGCTGCCACGTGCACAAACTTAATTTGATATGGAACATGCTCCGCTGGCCGGTTCTGCTCTGCTGGGATTTTACTTCTTTCTCCTCTGTCTCCCTCCTCACCTGCTGGGAGTTACTCTAGATGTTAACTTGCTCTTTTTCTGTTATTTTTTTCCCCTTTTCTCTTCTTCCAGACACTCAGCTGCACCCACTTTCCTGCAGCACAAACACTAGTGTAAAACAAAGTCTGGAGGTTCGGTGTGTATTAATTCCTTTGCCTCCCTCACACGAGGTTTTGATTTTGCTGGTGTTCAGTCTTTTCGATTTGGTTGGTAGTCAACCTGAAAATGTTTTCCTTGATGGTTTTTTGGCAGAACCATGTTAGGGGAACTCTGGCCAGCTTTCTTCACCTGCCAGCTGTTCAGCTCAAGGTTGTTTTTTTTTTAGTTTAAGACCGAAAGCAGCATTCCTTTTACAGTATATTCCTGGATTCCCAACTTACTCTGAAAGCCCAGTTCCACAATTGTGACTGTCTTAAACAGGAGATCTCTTCTGACTGCAGTAAGTGGTGATGGACAGTGTGATGGGTCCTAAAACACGTTTCATCCAGGTATTGATTGTTTAAAAAGCAGCATTTTGTTGAAACTTGAAGCACGGGGTACTGGAAATTTACACATATCCCTTATCTCACATGAAACGTTATCTTACAAAACAGAAAAACCTTGAGAAAGCTCCTTAATTGCTGTAATGCCAGATTTTTCATTTGTCTAGCATATACTTTTTTACATGGCTTTGCCTAATAAAAATGTTAATAAATTCAAATAAATTATATGCATATTTTATAGCTTTTTACATCTTTCCGTTGGTATTTTTACAATTTAAATTTAATGATGACCTCAAGTGTTTGAGGCTCTCAGTCAAAAAAAAAATATAAACCTTGTGGTAATTAATAAGTTTGGACTGAATGAAGATATGTGCACATCTTATTTACACTGTTGCAGCTAAGCAACTTTTTCTTGCGTAGCTGCAACAGTGTAACATTTTTAAATAAATGTTGTTTTGGGACTTATTTAAAGTTTAGATATTTATCTGTAGGCGCACCATGCTGTCCTCATCTCTTTGTTCAGTTTTCAATTATTACCTCACAACCTATTCTTCCTGTCTCTTATAACTGCTAATATTTTGCACTCACACTCCTTTATGATGTATTTTGCTCTCTGGAAGCACTTTGGCTCCTTGCAGATAAGGTGAGAAACAAAGCTTTGAGCTTCATAGGAGGTGTTTTACCCTGATAAGCCATCCTGTGACTTGGTGAAAGATAAATGGAAACCTTGTTCTTTCTTTTTGTGATTTCTCTCTACCTTGCTGTCTCCCAGGGTTTTTCATCTTCCTCTGCCTCGACTCAGTAACCTTTAAGGTAGTCCAGGAGGGGGTTAGTGGGCAGCGATACAGGAAGAAAGGAAAATGAAGAATGAGCAAACATTAGAAAGAGGAAAAGACTTCTTAGATCTAAAGGTTTGAAGTCAGGAGAACCAAAAGAAGACAAAGGAATTATGGACAAGTAGTAAGGACTAGTTTGTTCATTTTGAGGTTCTTGCTATTTGAAAACAGCTGAAACCAAATATTTATGAAGGATCTCTTTAAAAGTAAATGTGATCTTATAATATTTCTTTAGAAAAGCTTTTAAAGAAATTAATCTGATGTGAAAGTGATGAGCTTGAAACAAAGTTGTTTTTTTAGGGATATCTTGGCAGAATATCTTTTTTTCTTCCTCTCCGAAACTTTAATGTCAGGAATGACGAACCCAACAAAAAACAGCTATCAGTGTCTGTCATAATAAAGTCACCAGAAGCTGGTTAAAATGTTCTTCTTTCTTATGGATCTCTGATCCATTATTAGCCGTTAGTTTACAGATAGTGAATGATGAGGAAAGGTCGGATATCATAAGCTAATGTCCGAGCTTGCTTTTCTTTTTACTTCTCCCTCTTTGTATGTGTCTTTGTGTGAGGCAAATAAAATATAAAAATCGATTTAGCTTCAGCAATAATCTGTGGGTGGGAAGCTACTAGTTATTCGCTCATCAAACATGCAGAATTACAACAATTTGCCCAATAAATAACATAAGATTAATGTTAATGTTACTTAAAAACAACACAATCTTTCTTTAATTGATAAAAAGATCATGTTTTGCAAGTGCCAGTGGAAGCTCTTTCTGTTTTTTGCCCTCACGAACATAAACTTCTGTTGCCACTCAACCCCTTTGACCTCCTTTCTGCTTTTTTTCCCTTCATAACACAGGAAGATGTTAGGTGGTGAGTGTTTTCAGTCGTTACCTGCTGTGTCTTCTAAACCACATCAGTTGCTCTGCTTTTACTTCTAGGAAAAACTGTTCTGATTACTGAGTCACTAAAGAAACGGTCGTAAACATTCTAATGTCCCTTACAATGTTAATATAAAACGGTCATTTGGTGTCCACCCTGCATCAGTTTCTCACTCATCACAGTTGCATTGATGTTTCATACCCACTTTTAAACTGATATTTAAGTCATGAAATGTGTTTATATGAATGACATTAATAATATCATCTTGCACTGGCTCAGTAGCTCAGTTATTCTGGTTTGATCAGAGATAATGATCCATCACATACCAGAAGACGGGACTGGTTCAATCGTGGATCAGAGCCACAATCGATTGGAACTGTGGAGTAATGTAAAGTCTTGAACGAAATAACATGAGATTTTATTACAGTTTCCATCTCCATAGTTTATGAAAAGTCAATGGATTTGCTATTTTTGCTGTCTTGTGTGAGTTCTATCGAGCTGAATGCAGTGAAGAACTCGAACACATGCGGTGCTTTGAAGACACAACCCAAAGTTAAAGTGTTTCCTACTGCTGAGACGAGTCTAAAGGGTTTTTCCTCCTTTCCCTCTTGTCTTTCCTGTTGTCCAGGTGACTGATCAGTCTGTGCGGGCAGTAGCAGAGCACTGTCCCGAGCTGCAGTTTGTCGGCTTCATGGGATGCCCTGTGACCTCTCAGGGTGTCATCCATCTCACTGCGGTGAGTATCAAACCAGTTCTTCACTTGGATTATCATAATAATATTAAATTATCAGTGGATAATTCACTGTAGCTTAGGAACTCCACTTGTGTGTTTACCTATAAGTTGAAAATAACATACTTCCCGCTGTCCTAGTTGAAGATAAACTCCCTGGTTTCTTTGTAATTACGTGTCTCAGTAAATGTCGCCAAAAGTTCGTTTTCATCTAATCGGCTTACTCCAGGCCAGCTCCTAGATGTTGCTGCAGGTTGTCTCCAGGGGGTATATTTAACTTTTATGAAATGAATTCAGGCACGCACTCTGTTTTTATCTCTGACTTAGTTTTCAAGTTATTTTGTGTTAACTTTTAAATCTCATGAAAGCTTAATGAGATGAATCCTAATAATACGCCGCTGTTGCGACTACACCCCGCTGTTTGGATATTACCATGCTAATGAGCAGTGCTCCATGCTTAAAGCCGTTCCATGCCATATAATGTAAACGCGGACACACGCGTATGCATTCGTGTTATAGTTGCTTGACGTAAATTCACAGAAAAAAATCCCTCACCTTGTTTTCCTTGCCATTTATTTCCTTTTCCCAACATGGCATCCGTCTGGAGTGCATCTGTGTATGCTATGTCCACACCCATGTGTCCTTCTGTAATACAATTCGATTTGTGTTTGATGTACTTGGGTGTACACTTGAGTGTGCACACACCTCAGTGGACCTGCATGCTCCCGTTTCTCCTCAAATGCAATTACAGTTGTGTTAATAGGACTGAGGCACCCGATGCCG
Organism: Micropoecilia bifurca; assembly: GCA_903067075.1. NCBI lineage: Eukaryota > Metazoa > Chordata > Actinopteri > Cyprinodontiformes > Poeciliidae > Micropoecilia > Micropoecilia bifurca. Next base: position 6,926 of record CAEGAF010178155.1, on the reverse strand, counting down.
CGCTGCATTATTAGATTAAACAGCAGATTAATTTGTGCTCATAGTTTTGGCCCCTATCATCTCTGCAGCCTCCGCTGACCTTGGCCATGGTGTTGTAGACAGACAGTAATGAAGCCAGCCAGTCATAACAGCATTAGCATACGTGGAGGTGGACGCAGGCACCTCTGCACACACAAACACACACCTAGAGCACGCTCATTATTATTTATGGAAGTATTAACCAAGGTGAACATTTAGGAGTACAGAAGAAGAAGTTCATAATTCTGCTAATATTTATAGATATTTTTTCAGCATTCAGAGCCACAAGCTTAGTGGATCGTATCGTTCGTTTGGCCTTAACGTATTTTCAGTTCTGCTTGGTCCTACCAGATGCACTGACCTTGAACTTCCTAAAATCCCATTACAGTCCAGACCTTTATTTACAGTATGTGCAAAATACCCAGAGGACATTTCAGAAAAATAAGAAGTTGTCTGGTTTGTCTTTGAAATAATTCTAGAACATTTCTACTGTCCAGAAGCAGGGAATTTTAATATAGTAATTGGCTTGTGACCATAATCCACTCTTTTTTCATAATGTTTTTGAAAATGTCTAAAACCTTTTCATTAATTTATTCCATTACATTTGATGTATCCAAAAATTAAATGGCTGTCCTTCACAAAAAAAATGTATAATGTAAATTACACTTAGAGTTCCACAAGACACAACAACATTAAAAGAAGTGATTTAAAACGTATTGCATATATCCAGAAAAATGTAGAAGGCAGAGCAGTAAATATTAGCCATAATAATAAATGAAATATTACAATATTGTTTTCCTCTGTTGGAACAGTTTTGATTATCACAATACATGATGAAAATTAACTTTTTACAATCAAATCTGTTTCAATACAACTTGAAAGAACATTTCACATAATCATTATTTAAAAGCGATGAAATATATATTTAAAAACAGTCATAAACCAAACACCTAATTTCCTTTAACATTTTGGGAAATTGTAGCTTACAAGTAAATTATTTTATTTACTCAACTAACAATATACAAGTATATGGAATCTGTTTGCATTTTCAGCACAATTAAGTTTAAGTAGAGGCATAAAATAATGCACTTAGTTTACACTCAATTTCTTTTCAGTGTTGTAAAAATGTTCAAATACTAGTCGCCCCATGCGCTGTTAAAACGCCACATTTTTCATATAAAGCCTACCTTTATTATTGCTAACATAACTAACTGTTCTTCAGTAAATTATCTGATTTGTTTATTACTCAGATCTTCAGCAACCTGAAAAATTACAATTTCGTAATTAATCAAGTTGTCTAAATTAGTTAAACTTTTTCATCATTTTTATATTTTTTCTATCACATTCGGCTTTAAATTGTTAGATTTCAATATTTTCACATTAAAGCATCTCATCATCTGGTGACTTCTTAAATGTTAAGCATTTTAAAGAAGAATAAACTATATTCATTGACATTTAATCAATCTTTTCCCATAGCTCTTGATAAATATATATCTATTATTTTAAAGTATGTTGTACTTAAAATTAGAAGAACCATTTATTTTTCTGTGAAACTTCAAATACAAATTAAAACATTTCACTGCATTTCATCATTATTACTTGCAGAGGTTGTTTGATTGTGTTCTATCTAACTTGCTCACAAATAATGATGTTCAGGGTTTTAGTGTTTTTCTTGACAGTCTTCTTTTCTCCAACATTTGGTCTTATCTAAACTTCACCCAAAACACACTGAGATTTATTTTTTTATTTTATAACAACTCAACTCTTACCCTCTTCACATATCTTATAAACCACTAGGCTAGGTATTGGGCTAACTTTAGATAGTTTTCTTCTCTGTTTTGATATACCTAGTCTGCTAATGTATTTTCCCTGACGTCCCAGTGAACAGTTTGCAGACGAATCTTACAGAAAGAGGCCTACGGTTTCATAAACAAAACACTTTGCTTCGGACATCACATTTATTAACGGCGAGTGTTTCAGCAGCGTGTTGAGCTGTTCAGGTCTCACTTGCACGATTTTCTGTTGAGCCTCAGGTGATTTGCTGTTTGGTCAGGATTCAGATTTGAGTCCAGACTTTGAGGATCATTGCCTCAGGCCATTATTGTTTGACTACGAGGAGCAACGAGCGGAGATTTGCACGGGTGTAAGATCTGTTTTGAGAATGTTGGCTTTAAATGGCAAAGATGATAAAGACAGAAAAGACTAAGCTATGAAGCTGTCAATATTTAACAAGTGAGTTTCTCTCTAAAAGGAAAAAGATTTTATTTGGAGGACGTTCCAAAGTAAATAACTAGCCATATGATATTTACGTATTTTTATTTTTGTATAACCACATTTCCACTTTCATCAAACATTTATTGAAATATTTAAAGTTTTAAAGTTTTATGTAGTTTGCCAAACAGTTTAATATTTGTTTCATTATTAGCCCGAAATGACAGTATAACTAGTTCATCCCTTCATAATATTTTCTAAATGGATCTGTCTTTTCTGACAACAGTCAATTTATTTTATTTCTTAATTTCTTTTCTCATTTGCCAAAGGGACCCCAGACACATTGCTTTTAGTCTGAATCAATTGAGAAAAGCTATTATTTTTTCCAGAAAGCATTTAAAATTTAAACACAGATAAGTTCACAAGTTCAGTCTCCTGTTGTAATCACTTTTCTTTCTGTTATCCATCTCTTTGCCTACATCTCAGTCATTCCACCTCCTCCTTTTTCCATCACTCTATAATCTCTGACAGCAATTATCTTGTTTGAGAGTTGATTCCTCCTCTCATTGATTCCCACCTGGTCCCATCATCTGTCAATTTAAAAATCATATTCTTGCTTTTAGAAATCGTTGCATTTCTGATGACTCCACGGACCTCTGTGTGGTTCCAGGACTGCGGCGCTCCTCTTTTGTTCGATTATTGTGCTCTCCCTCCCTTCTTCTTTTCCTGGCTGATCACACTCTCTCTGATAATCTTCCCAACTCTCTCAATTTCTACTTCTGAATAAAAAAAAATAAAAAAAGGTGGAGGAAACCATCTACTTTTATTTATTCTCTCCTGTAACACCTTGTTTTTCTTATATTGATTTGTCCCGAGTCAGGATATGAAGAAATCAATTACAATTGTATTTTCTAAATAGAAAGAGCTGGAGGTAGAAATTGGCGGCCTGCTGTGACACGTTCGATGCAGTCTGCATGGTTATGCCGTCTGTTTTACAGTCTCTCCTCTGTCTCTGATGAGGATCACAACTCACTGTTTGTGCTCATAAATCATCTTCTGCTTTGTAACTGAAAGACAAAACGATGTTTTCTCTCTGCCCAGCAAATAAACACTTTCCATACTAGTTGTTAATTAAACACCTCAACACAAGATAAGAGAAACTGAGGATTTCAAGGGCAAGTGTTTGTGGATCTTACTGTAAACTTTTGTTTACGGTTGGTTTTTAGATTGAAGCTCAGTGTTGGCGCTGAGCTTTCGACATAAATAACATTTTTATTGATGAGGTCTGTTATTTCCCAAGGCTGTGTTATTGATGGAAAACACCTTGAAGGGGGGCTTTGTGGGTGTCCTAGAAGCTTTAGTGATTTGGCGCTTAGTCTCAGCAGGTAATTCAAGAGAATATGTATACTGTAATATAGAGTACAAGTGCTTACAGTGGCTACCACGCTAACAATGTGTAGAAATATGCCTTCAAATAAATGTAACTTTTATTGCGGTAGCAGGATCTCATACTGAATAAAATAGGAGAAATTGTTGAGTGATAGAAATAAAAATATCAGCATAGGCCCAGTGCCACAATTATCGACAGCCCAAACATTTGCTATAGTTTTTGGTAATTATTTGCTTTTGCTAAGGTTACATAGCACAAGTGGTGGCCTTTTTTCATCAGTATTTATACATGAAAAAGGGCAGGGAGTTTAACCCAGGACCTACATGGAGGATTGTAGCTTCCATATGCATTGTGCCTGATCCACCACTGAAGTACTTTGCACCCCATCAGTTACTTTTTAAGTTATTAGTGTCCCTAGAACACATTGATTGGTAATCATTGACTACCTGTTTCTCTAAGATACAAGTATAATGTGACTAAAAGATGCACCGATGGCCACTGGCTCCACTTCACTGTTTCCTCTTTGAGCTCTTGTGTTTTGTTTTTTTTCCAAGCTTCTGATATTGAAACGTATTTAAACTTTTTGACGTTGCTGTTGCTTGTAATCACTTCTGCTCTCCCAGCCATCACAAATTCATCCATCTGGATGTGGAAGTCCCACATCCTCATCATCCTCTACCACTCTTGGTGGTGTCTCCTACTTTGGGACCACCAGTCTATTCCCAGCACAGGTTTTCTGATTCTCAGTCATGTTATGGATTTGGTGTTCCATATAATTCTACCAAGATCTTTCAGCCAGTTTTGTGTTGGACTGTTTCAGTGGCATTTTTACTCAGCCTGCACCTTGACCCCTGCCTGATGTTGTAGACCCCGGCTTATATTTGCTCTACTTTACTTAGGGCCTGTTCCTGTGCTGCCATGATTGGGCCTGCATTGCTCTTTCAATCCATTGGCAGAACTCTTCGACATGAACTACTTCCTCAACCTGTTTGTCTGATGTCCCCTTCAGAAGCTTTTGCTTAGCCTTTTACTGAGCAGTGGACATGCATTCATGGATATTAAAGTTTCCTTTTAGCCTACATCTGTTTTACTTTCCTAGCTTTTTTATTATTATTTTTTTACTAAAAACTTTGAAACTGATAAGTGTGTATAGCTGTGTAATATGTAGGTGTTGCATATAAGGTCGAAGTCTTTCCAGAGCCTGCTGTTCAGATCTGTGTGTAAAGTATTTAATTTATGTCTACAGGCAGTATATTACCAGCTTTGTTAATCTCATTCAGCAGCTGTCTTCGGTCTGCAGCTTCGAAAAGACAAGTAACACCCTGAGAGTTATGATGTAACTTTTATAAGCATTGCAACCTGTTTGTCTTTTTCGTACAGTAGTTTTTATTCTGTTTTCTATATCCATCTCTTTCCTTTCTCCTCATTTGCCTTGTGTGTCATATATTTTTTTGTGTGTGTGCGTGTGTGTTTCTCTATCTCACACTTTCTCTCTCTTTCTCTCTCTCTCCTTCTGTCTCTCCATCTTCCTGTCAAGCTGCTCTTTTCTTCTGCTGGTGATTAAGCCCAAGGTCGGCTCTATCACAGCACCAGTGTTTGAGAGCTGCTCTCTGTGCCAGAGAGCCTTCATTCCTGCAGCTTTAGATGTCCCACCGATGGCCTCCTCTTCTCTTGTCATGCCTACCCATAATGCCCCTCCTCATACATCAGCCTATCACTGCCCTTAGACACTTTGGGCCGCTGAAGGGCTTTTGCTGTCTGTGCGAAAGTTCCCACCCTCGGGACGGGAGCCAAAGTTATAACAAATGGGGAGACTGTTGAAGAATGCGTCAGAGATGAAACGAGGTATATTTGGACACTGTAATAGCTGTGCGTTGTCTCTGTGATGTGCAGAGCTCGGATGTTTCTGGTCTTAATTTGGGGCCTTGTAGATTAATTCAGCCGTGCTGCTTCAGTGGTTTTGTTGTTCTTCTGGGGAGAAAAGTTGGGACCTTTTGATTAATGCGCTACGAATTTGACAGAATTGGACCACGGGTAATACTTCATTCTCTCTTTGTGTGTTTACGAGCATATAAAACAGTCTGGTTCATGACAGCTAAGATATTTAATTTCATAACTAAAATCATATGCTCTATTTTTCCGTGTACAGTGTAATGTGCAGTGCTTGGTTCAGAGCTTTCAGAGCTCAATTAGGCTCCGAACCAATAAAAAACACATACTGTCTCTAAAGAGAAACTATTTATACTTCCTAAAGTTTTTCATATTTTGTCATTTAACCACATATTTTGTTATTTTATATGCTTAATCAACAGAAAATAGTCCATCATTGCAAAGTGAATGAAAAGTTACAAATAAAAATCTGAGAAATCACATATGCAGCATTTTGGAGTTGGTTCTGAATTGTCCATTTTTAACGCTGTTGTTCATAATTTTCTTTTGCATGGCATGTTTGGATAACTATTCCCTCTGGTTTCGGATGCTGTGCTTTTACTTTTTCACTTTTGGACATGTGCCAATAAGATATTTTTATTTTTGCAACTGAAGCAGCTGATTAACATCTAAAAGCTCAAACAAAACCTGATCTTTGACCCCGGATCCTGAAGAAGTCGGAAAGGAGTCTTCATGGATGCAGAGCAGAACGAAAGAGTAGAGAGAAGAGGAAGTTGAGACCAACTCTTCCATTGACCGTAATTGTCAAGGATCACATATCCAGCTCCAATGTCTCTCTTCCCAGCTGTGATTAGCAGGGCTTGGCAACAACTGATGATGTCATCCAGGATATGCTGCTTTGGAAAATTGTCTCAGTTGAGATGCGACTGTCATACAGCAACAGTCTTCAGACAGAGACGGCTTCACATTGGTTGCAACACTGACTGCTACCCAAGATCCTACCTGCCCACGGCATCACCATCCACAACAACTTCCTGACGATACGTGGCTGATATAAACTACAGCAACATTTAATTTCACTTGGGAATAAAAACATATCACTGAACTGAATTGAACATACAGCCATAGGTAGGTTGGAAAGGGTAATGAAAGCATATCTATCTGTTAGAATTACACAAAGTAAAACAAAATTCTGTTTCCTAATGTTTACCACCGTATCCAACTGGTTTTTATAAAGTTTTGGATTAAGAAGGATGAATTGTGCCCAGTAGGGCTGCTTAACATTAGGAAACCATGCAGTGTGTGAGGATGTTAGAGAAGGCTACAATTTTTAGATGACTTACGACTTAAAAAAGAAGGAAAAAACAAAACAAAAAACAAACAAGAATGTTGAAAAAAAAAATGTTTTTTTTATATA
>CAEGAF010178152.1:0-14103 GCA_903067075.1 Micropoecilia bifurca | reverse complement strand
TGTGTGTGTGTGTGTGTGTGTGTGTGTGTGTGTGTGTGTGTGTGTGTGTGTGTGTGTGTGTGTGTGTGTGTGTCGGGCTAACTCTGTGGTAACCCTCAGTGGAATTGTTGATGAAGGAATGCTGCTCCCTCTGACTCACCTGATGATTTGTTTCTTACTTTGTGATCAGCACAGCAGGCAGATGCCACACAATAGCACGGCGATGAGCAACACTGGAGAGCAGTCTTTTTCAGCTCAAAGATTTAAGATTACAGGAAATGGAACACGTTAAAAAGGGTCATATAAAAACTACGCAGCGCAGCGTATTGGCAAACACAGTCAATTCAAAACATCGGACGCCCTAGTTTAGCACAACACTGATAATTTGCTGCATGTGTAAAATGTAGCTGATCAAACATGCAAATAGATAAAGATAAAACTCCCACGCATGAAACAACATACCCACAACATACCCCTCCCCGTCTCACGAGGAATGATCTCGCACTGTCTACGAAACATCCTAAGCCAGTTTAATCAAATAATCAATGAGTAAAAATAAAATGTAGTCTACTGCCTTTTCTAAAGTAAGACACTAATAGACCGTCTACAAGCAAAAGAATTGGGTGGGTGGTATTTAAAGATCACATACATTAAAGCTGAGAGGGAGGAGATGGATAGATGGACACACTCATTAATTTACATTTCCGCTTCTATCTGACTCCCAGTGCTTAATAGCAATTAATCACAGTTTCTCTCGTTTTCTTGTGTAAATACAGATAAAATATTGTGGCCGACTAGAGTGGAGTATGAAGATGCTATCTAAATGCAACTTGAAGTATTTAGCTGTAAGAGCAGCAGCTGTGTTCTAAACCGAACTACGGATTTCCCAGGAAGGATTTACTTTATATCCCTGAGACTGATTTGAGTAATTTAGGAAAAGGCATTTTGCAGAGTTGCAGTCTGAAGCTTCATGCAGCATACAGCTGAAAACAGCTGTTTACAAAATGTTCAATTTTAGCACAGTCATTAGCTCTGTGGCCCGGCAGCAGGGAGTTTCTGGGTTTGAATCTCGCCGTAGGGTGCGTTTGTTTTCTCCAGGTACTCCAGATTCTTTGTGCTTCCAGAAAAAAGTCTACGTCTGATTGGTTTGGTTCTGTGTTGTCCTGTTTTAAACTGTCAACTTGCTGAAGGTGTAACCAACCCCTCACCTATTGACACCTGGAGGAAGACACCAGCTCCATTTTGAGCCTGCAGAGACAAGTAGGTGTAGACAATGGCTGGATTTCCAGATGTCTGATGGCACCACATTCTTCCATCTAAATGTCTATAAATGGCATGGAAATATCCAGCAATCAAACAGGTTAGGAACGAGATAGGTTCTGTGTCCCTGGAATTCATGTATTTTGTTTTAAAATATGAATATTAACCCCAGAATAAAAAGCAAAAGACTTTTATTCTGGGTAAAAGTGGTAAATGTGACTTTTTGCAGTCAAACAAGTCTTTACTGATATGGGCTAAAAGGCCACTCAGAGACAGGAAAGCTATTTGCACCCAGGATCAAAAACTGTAACTGTCCTCTGATGAAAGTAAACCTGGGTGTTTGGCCACAATGGTCAATGTTACCTTTGGAGGAAAATACTGATTTATGCAAGCTGGAGAACACAATCAAAATCGTGGAGCAGGGGATTTTATAAGCGTTATGTGCTGGGGGGTTTTCATTGTTGCAGGAGGGACTGGTGCACTTCACTAAATAGATGGCAACACGAGGAAAGGAACTTTGAAGCGGCATCTTACTACATCAGCCAAGAAGTTAGAACTTGGGTAGAACCTACAAAGCTTACTCAAACACACTAGTTCTCTTTGAATGGGTAAAATGTACATCATAGTCCTAAAACACATCACAATTACACTGGAAGATAAAATGTTGTCACTTTTGTTTTGGCTTGACTAGTCTAAACTAATATTTGGGATGCATCCGGCAGTGATTCTGATTGTAACATTGAATCGCAACAATGACTATTTTGTCTAAAATACTCCTGAGGAGTTCAACGAGTGTTGACTGTGTGGTTACAATCAAGGTGTTGCAGTTACCCAACTGTGGCTAAGGCAGTGGGTAACGATTGTTTAATGGGACCAATAAAATTCCTTTGAGTGAAGCAAGAATGCTTCATGGCCTGAGTCACAACGTGCAGCCAGACGACTGGCTGAAATTGATCGAAATGCTTTATAGCAATAGTACTAAAAGAAAAACAAAACAGTTTTACAAAGGTGATTATTTGTTCTAAGTTATAAGCTGTGCATTTCTTTGGCAATTGTATGCTCATATATCCATGACGCAAAATAGCATTATCTTTAATGTTTGTTTTTTTTTTGTAACCTACCAGCATCAGGTTACAGAAAACCCATGAAGGAATTTTAAGGCTAGAAGTTTATTGAAAGTATTCTGTGTCGGGTTTTGCATTTGTTGTTATGTCTGGTGATTGTCTGCAGTATTTAAGCCATATGTTTGTAATCAGGAGCAGCACATGGCGTAAGTATGGGATCCTGGGAAAAAAAAAAAGGAGAAATGGGGGCCCACACAGCATTAGTTAGAAAATAAAAGGACTAAGGAAAGAGACAGCAGAAGACACCGTCTCTTCATCTGTAGGACGGCAAGTTATTGTGGCTTTTTGAACTGTCATAGTTGATGACGTAGATTATTTTTCAAGATAGGACTCCTCTTTGTTTTTTTTTTGTTTTTTTACACCTCCACCGTCTCACGAGACATCAAGAACATTAAAATACCTGTAAGGGATCAGCGTTAAAAGTGGCTGTATGTAGTGACAGTTCGGAGTTGCAGTCGAGCGACTACTGCAAGCCCCCGCAGCCATGTGACAGTGATGTGATCTAGTTTAAACAACAGCTGTTTGTGATTCCAGGGGAAATTAGGAGCAAGATTCCCCTTGAGATGACAGTGGCTTACCACTCCAGTTATCTAAACGAGATGTCTTCAATTGTCAGGCACATTTACCTCGCACAATGAAATGTGATGCCGTTACATAACTTCTGCTTTCTCCTTTCACTCTGAGTCAGACACAAACTCTCTGAATTACTGCTCCATTCCTCCTCTCTTTTTTTAACTTAAAAAAAAACATTAATAAAAACTATCAGATTTTCTCACAGGCTCCCTCCATGTTTCATGAGTATCACCTGTTCATGAGCATATGCATTTGCTTATGCGCATGAAGCCATCTTCCTGGCGGCCTCAGTGCTGTATTGAAATGATTAGTGAGTCTTTTTTTTTCTTTTATGATACTTGCCTGCTTCGTGGGCATGTGAATGCCTGTACAGGACCAAGTCCACGATCCTCTCCATCCCCCAGTCTTTCCCTCCAGCTATCCTTGCCACGTCCCATAAAAATGATGCAACCAAACAGAGCTGAATCAAAAACGGTTTAGATAGGCTGTACATGACGCTTTGTTGTGGCTTCTGCAAATTCCTTTCAATACTGGTTTTAAATTTAAGTCATGCATTTAACCAAGTCTTCTTTAGTGCTCTAACCAGGAGACTATGTGATCCCTTGGAATGAAATGTCTGAAATTAATTTATAAGCCCATCTGTTGACTTTGTTGAGTGTCATACTTTGTGTAAGTAAACTTCCTTCAAAGTAAAAACATAAAACAATTGTAAGACACTTATGTAAAAATATACATTTTATCAAAAACTCAACCGACAGTCACCGATCAGTTCAGATGCTTTTATAGGAAATGCCATCACAGTATTGACGTATGGGATGTGGAGACAAACTGAAATTTATATTTCTAGAAAATCAGTGTGAAATAAATACTTTTTATAAAAGTTGACCTTCTCCTAAAACATACCGTTTTGTCTTACTGTTCCAATAAAAATAGATACATTTGAAGAATTAAAGATCTTCTATTGTCTTGACTTGATTAAGTGTTGGGAAAAACTGATAACCACATAAAACATTTTGACTGGAATTATTAACCTTCACATATTTCATATTATTTTTAACTCAAAATCCTAGCTAACTCATAAAAACCCCAAAGAGTTCCCAGCCATGTAACGCCCCCCTACATATATTTTAACAGACCACAATGTTGCACTTCTGTGTCAAGTACTTGTACAAGTAAAACATATGTGTGTGTTTAATTAAAGTTATATGGCTGCTATAAATTGGGTTGCCATTATGGATAAAGAAACTTTATAGGCTTCAAAAAAGTATTTGAAGTATGAATACACGTTAGGGACACACATAGTAAAAGTTGTCGAGCTAAGTAGTATCAAATTATATTCACGTTTTAATCCGTAAAACACCTGGGCTTCATGTCAAACTTTATTGCCCTGGTAGAGGTATTAACTGGTTATTCTAAAAATGTATATTGGCCTACTTAAGAGAAACTAACAGGAATACAGGCAGCATGTGTGCATGAGTGCTAATGTGAGCGAGAGGGACGGAGTCAAAAGGTTGGAACTAGTGCTTGAAAGACTAAGGTGTATTTTAGTGGGATTTTGTGTCAATGACTAACACAAAGTAGTCCATCATCGTAAAGTGGAGTGGTACAATATCTTGTATGTAAAGCTGAAAAGTGTGGTGTGCGGTTGTGTTCAGTGGCCTTATGTCTGATCCCCTGAAAACCAAGTGTCTTCAATAGACAGCTCATTGGGGTTCAAAGTTCACCTCTTGGTAATACAATTTTAACATAAATATGGCTGTTCTGTAAAGACCTCAGAGGTTAGAGCACTTAACTAAACAAACACTAACACTTATATAATAAACACACCAAACAGCCGTTATAAAGTACTTTCCTGAGCTGAAAGTTAATTGTAAATAGCACGTTTTGGTGTTATCTAATATTTAAATAAAATCAACAGGCCTGAGGTTAACGCTCTCAACATGCAGGAAATACGACGTTTAACAAGCAAATAACATGAAAGCCACGCGACGCACCAGCAGACCACTGCATGAGAGACTAACATCTGCGCTCGTCGCCTTTCAGAGCTGTGATTTCTGCGTTCTTGGAGCTGAAGGCTTTGTTGTCAAGTTGCAGCAGCAAAAATAACTTCTCACACCAGACTGCACATTGGCCACCAGTACACCCACAAATATGCACTCATTCATCAAATCAATGCATTCCCCTCCCATTCACAGAGATCTCCTCCAGCGGAGAGGAGCACAGGCCGGCACAGCAGCAAAACTAGACATGTCTGTTGGAGACTTCACAATGGTTCAGCAAGCAAACATACTCCCCTTAAGGCCCTTGGGACAAACACAGCATCAAGCAGAGGGACTCCATGAGTGGCTGCTGATGCCTTTTGTAACTTGTGTTTTTTATATATATATATATATATATATGTACAGTTATACTTTTCCAGTGCATCAGGATGCAGTTATGCTTCTATGTTTTGATGCAAATGGATAATTTTACGCCATACACTTACTGATGCACTGCACATAAGTGTTATTAGCTTAGCTAAAGGTGGAGAAAATGATGTGTTTGACTTTGGTTTCTATGTCTTGACAACTCATAGCATTGCATTTAAAGAAATACACTGGGAAGAAGGTAAGTGGAACAACAAAGTAGTTGGCTTTGAAGAAAAGGCCTCGTTTAAGCCCTAGAAAATAAAAAACACCCTGCTTTTCCACATAGTCAGAGGCGAGAATTTATGATGAAGCTATTTTTTATGTAGTATATCTGCAAAATTCAGACTTATTGTAAATTTCTGAAATAATGTAAAAGAAGACAAACAAACACAACTTTTAATGATAGAGGAAATACAAATTTCTGCAAAATAATAATGAAATAAAAATGTTAAACATAAAGTTAGTTACTGCCAAAATATTCACCCTATTCAAGTCAGTATGCAGTAGATGCACCTTGGGTTGCAATCAGAGCACACAGTCTATGTGAATAGCCTTTAATCATGCTTACACAGCAGGATGCTGCAATTTTCCTCCATTCCTCCTTCCAAAACTGTTGACTGAGCCACTCCAGAACGTCCACCATGTCTCCAGAAGAATAATAATAATCTGTGACGACCCCCATTCCACTCAATGTGACTACGAGCACCAACTGGCTGGACCTCTGATGAATTCAGTTATTCACTCCAAAGATGGTGAATGTTGATACAATCACTTCTGTTGTGTTTAATGTTTTTTATTATTATTATTTAATAGTCATTATTTTCTAGAAAGCATCTTTTACTTTCACATTAAATATTTTATCATTTATTTTGTTCTTAGTCACATTTTTAGGTCATTATTGACTTGTAAAATTAATTATGACCAAAATATCCCTTGTCTAATTTTGCCACCTTGTTTATTACATAAGACCTGTTAAGACTTTTCATTTTTGTACCTGTATATATATATATATCTTTTTTTTTTTCCAATAACTAGCCATTATTATGTAACCCATGCTCAAGCTGAGCAATGGGATGTAAAGTGTGGCAGAATGTTTTGCAAACCAGACCCAAGATAATTTACTGTTTCCTATACTTATCTTAAAATGTCTCATTATGGCAATGGAAAAAAATGTAGCCGTCTGTGGGGCGGCACAGATCCCTCCAAAAGTGGTGTTCAGTCACACCCTGGTTGGCATGCCACACAAGGCCTGTCAGAAAAAGCAAGACGAATACCCATCCCTCACCTCCCCCAGAATGGCACCTTCCAAAGCGGATCCCCTGTCTACCCGTTCCCCAGGCCCCAGATAAGAAGCTCATCCGTCATCCGCTGGGGCCACATTAAATTTTAAGTCTGGTTACTGAGTGTGGCCATTCAAACTTTTATCTCAAACCTTCTTTATCTTCTTTTCATTAAGTTCTCAAGCACTAATAGCCCTGCGAGTCTCCGCCGGGGTAAGGATGATGTTCTGAATAATGAAAGCTCATTATTTCTCCACAGAATGCTTGTTAATTCAAATGATGATATTAAAACTATAGTAGCCCTCAGCAGTCGGGTGATTTCTAGCATACTTTATCATGTATCAATATATACTCTGTTTGTCAAAACTGCCCCGAGCCTGGGCTGACATTCTCCTCCCGAGGAGTGGAGTGCTTCAGCAGGCCTGCAATACTCTAAGGTGACAACTGGCAGAGTTTGTGCCTTTAGGAAAGGAGGAGGGAAGGAGAGATGAAGGCAGTGATGGGGAGACTGATGAAACTCAAAGAGCCGTCACTGTGCTCCCATGTCTCTTCAACGTTTTTTTTTTTTTTTCTGTCATGCCCACATGAATCTACACACACACACACACACGCACACACACACACACATGTGTGGTCCTGTTACACATTTATACACCCATGCACAAATGAACTCACATCTGTCATCCTCATCTGTCTTGCTTCATATCTGCTCATGTGAGCAGGCATTTCCACTTACTTACATAAGTTCACAAGAAAACACATAGACAAGTGTGTTCATTAACCTCCAGAAACATAGCTTTAATTCTTTATCTTCAAAAAAATGATATGACAGTTCGTGTTGGTACAATATTTATCAATGAAATTAGAATTTTTTTTCTTTTTTTTTGAAGATTTAAAATTATCTTCCGTGTGAACACACCGTGTCTCACAAAAGCATTTGCTTGTTCAACTTTTGTCATGTTGCAACTGTAAGCATTAGTATATTTTAATAGATTGTGAAAAATACAACCCAAAATAGCATCTGGCTCATAATTCTGTGTAAAATGTATCAAGTACTCCCCCCCAACAATTATTTGGAGTAAGCTCTAAAATTTCACTGGGCTTTTTTCTAATATTTGACAATGGTTTGATCTCAACTATTCCATTAATTTTAGTTAGCAGGAAAAACTTGAAAAAAATGTGAAAACCGTCACAGTATACTCTGTTTTGTGTCGGTCTATCATATTTAGTTCCAATAAAATGCATTGAACCTTTTCGCTGTCTCATGACTAAGTTTAAAAGACTTGAAGAAAAATGTTTACAAATCAGACTCACATTCACATAATAACAAATATTTGTTATCTCAGGAATGTATTTATTCCGTATCCTGAAGCGTTGCATTTACAATGTCTTAGAAAATGCTTTCACTTCGTTATTACAACTTTATACCTGAAGGGGTGAATGTGATGACAGTGCGACCCAAACAATAAGTGCTTGTTATGTGTTTCTTGAGAGAGCAAAACCAAAGAAGGAGGAAAACAACAGAGTAGATTTATATATATCTATATACATAAGCGTTACCCTTCAGTACAATTATGTAAAAATGTACAATTGACATTGCTTTGGTCAGGCTACTTAGAGACCGACTGATAAGACAATCAGGAGTTAAAACAGTGAGGCTTCTTCACAGTAGAAGCACTTCACAGGAACCAGGCACACAGGCCTGACTGGTTGGTTTACTGTGTTTTGACTTCCATAACCTCCTACCCCCACCCCATCCGGATGGCCCAACCCGATTATCTGTAAGCTTCCCTCCAGGCATCAGGTTTCATAAGCAAAAGCCTCTAGCACAATGTCACTAAGCCGGAGGGCCCTGAGGGCCTCAAGCAGTGTTCACATCTAGATCTCATTTTTATAACAACGCGTGGATAAAAAGTGAAAGCCTCAGCTGCGGCTTCAAGAAAACGGACGGCGCGGAGCAACTAAATAGAATTTGTTCTAGCTATGTTGACCTCGGAATTATGTTGCAGGAAATATTATTCAGCAGCAAAAAGTGCGAGTCAAAGGTTAGGGGTCAGAGGTGGTAAATTTCAGGTTAGGCCTTATTGCCTAAAGGTTACGACTGCTCCTTTAGGTTATAAACAGACACTGTCCTTTTAGCACAATAGATTTAGAGAAACCTAACTACTTTAGCTATATAGTTAGCTGTATTTATATGCTAACTGAGCTTATTTTTTTTTTCTCTTTCTCTTTATATATGTGTTTTTCTGTGTTGCTTTATGCCCCTGAACTTTTCCTTGAAAGGCTTTTAAAAGGAGCGTAGTGAGTACTCAGAGAGTGGCAGGCGGCCAAGGACAGCGGACCTGGAGGGTAGACAGCATTAGTCGTGAATTAGACACACTCACGCTCAGACTGGCACACTGGCCATCGCTACAGCTACATTTGGCCTTTAGTTTTGTCTGCTTAGTGTGTATAATGCGTTTGTGCATGTGCATATTTGTGAGTGGCGGTAAATGTTGCCAGTTGCCGGTGGTGCCCCGGTTTCCCGGTACTCGGTTGGTTTCTCGGCGTGCACGGCTCACTGCGGAACCAACCCGGAATAAGTTGCTGTTTTACCTTTATCCACCAAGCTGTCCAAAGCCCTTCTTCCAAACATTGTTACGTCCTCTGACATCCAGTTCCCGGCATGAAAGGCACAACAGTTTGACACTAATTATGCTTCTCTGAAGTCATGCAGGTAGCATGTGGAGCTGCTCAGGTGTCAGAATGAATTACACACACTCGAAGAAACTTGAGTCTCTTCGACTTTTTGTGCTGACTTGTCTCCGTGATTTATTACTTCGTGCTACACCAATAATTAACTTAAAGCTGAAACTGCGGTGAGAACATTCAGTTGTAGACGGAAGATACGCATAAACCCTTTTGGTGTGTTCTCTTTATTAAAGACCCAGATACATTATTTATACAGTATCCATGTTTTTGTTGCGTTTGTATTTCACAACGGCTGGCTTTATAAACGACAGGCAAAAATAAAAGAAGAAAGAAAAGAAGAAGAAATTTAAAGACAAAAGAAGAAGGTAGTAATGACTCCCATTTGTGGGAAATGGGGACTGTGTCAGAGAAGCCTAAAATCTCACTTTGTGGCCTATATGTGAAGAAAAACCTACAGTCCACATCCCTGAAAACACGATCCCCATGGTGAAGCAGCGTGGCGTCATGGTCAAAATATATTTTTTTAATAGGATGGAATAGAATGAAAATGTCCTTTATTGTCCCACAGTGGGGAAATTCACTTGTAACAGCAACAGACTGACAGGCAGTTAAGGCATGCAAATTCACATTAGGTTTTCATCAGAGATGGAAATGCTGGTCAGTCCTGATGGGCGGAGGAACGGTGTAAATAAAACCCCAGTACTGGAGGAAATGCTGCATACATCTTCCAACAGAATAACATGGCTTTCAGTGAGCATTTTTTTCGTCAAGTTCCATCGTGTGAAGTCCTAAAAGAAATACTTGTAATGTTGAGATTAAAAAAAAATGACAAAATTTGAAAAAGTTCAAGAAGTATGATTTTTTTGTTGTTGTCAAGACAGTGCTTAACAATAAAACAACATTCTCATTTGCAACTATTACTTTTTTGTTTTTAATATCTGTTTCAATTGGCTCATAATCTGGTTTGAAAAGCTAGCTTTGCCTCAGCTCCCCCCCTCCTTCTCCATCCATCTCTTCCTTTTCTCAATGCCTTCCTCCCTCCATACAGCATACAGTGCAAGTGAAACAGTGTGGAAACTGTTGTCCTACCTGATAATGGATTTGGTGGCCTCCCTGCAGGCATGAACCATTGGCACATAGTGAATACTACTGCGAGATCAGGAAAGAACAGAGAAAGGAGGGAGTGGAAGAGGCAGGGAGGGAGAGAGAGAAGATGAAGAAGCCATGGGTCGGATAAAGGCAGAAATCCTGTGGCTTCCCCGTTTTTTTTCCTTTTTTGCAAGTGGGGTAGGTTAAAGCTGTCGCCATAATCTGTTGTCAAGACACAAGGCCGCTGTAATGTCTTCCATCAGCAAGTGGATTATGTGCAGGGGAATTGTAATTTACACCAGCTTCACTTTTATGTGTCGGTCGGCTTAAAAGTTAATAGCATTTAGCTCAACAATAGCCCAGCCACATCGAGCCCAGTCTGCAGCCATCTACAAGTGAGGCTTGATTGAGGTGTAGTCATTCTGCAGCTATGACAATAGGCTGTTCTCGCCGAGCTAATTAGCGGATGCCTGCCTATCTTCACACCACACATGTCCTTTGTAACCGTCGCAGTCTAAATCTCTCTCCTAGTGTATTAGCGCAGGTTATTGTTTGCCCAGGTTCTCTTCGGTAATCCTGTGTAACGGCTGCATGTTTTGTCTTAAGGTTCCTAGATCATAGTCCTGAAATGCCATGACCAGACATGCTTTTTTTATTTTTACACGATATTTGATTTTCCTCTCAATTCCTCTCTTTTGGCTTTTGTGTCAAAAGGAATTAAGAGATAAAACCTTGTGTCTGAAACTCAAGTTGTTGATATTAACCCTAGGAAAATGCATATTTATAATTTAAATGAGGCTGGTGCGTATGTTAAAGCTGTGCCTCAGAGATTATGTTAAAGACAGTCTTTAAAAAAAAACACCCTTTGTCGAGTTGAACCATGCAGTGCAAAGGCAGTGTTTTTGATGGGATTCAGGCAGGATGTAGGTCACCGTCTTAAAAATAGCAACAAATTTTATGAAAACTCTGTAATTTAACACATTAACCGCCTTGTTTTAGACAGTTAAGTTGGAAACAACTTTTTGTCTCACTCATGATCATCTTAAACAAGAGGTTGACCTCTGAGGTCAAATTCCAAAAATATGACGAAGTTGTTGGTAAAGAGTCAAAAGAGAGGAATTCAAGCCTTCCTCAGATTCTTTTTTTTTTCCCAAGCCACGTTGCCCTTGGGGAATTCAGGTGTGATGTTTTGAGGTATCCTCTGTTTCTCTCTGGGAGCCGTTGAGTGGCTGGTGAGGGGAATTAGAAATGGAATAAGGGTGTGGGAAGGTTGAGGTGTGTACATAATCTGACAGCTAGAGTTATATGTTTATGTGTGTGTGCAGAAAAAAAGGGGGGGGGGGCGATGGGGCTCCTGTTAGTCAGGTGCTGCAGTAAAACAGGTGGCAGGCCCGTCCTGTCAATCATCCCTGAAAGGTAACTGGAATGTGGAGCAGAATTGCAAAGAAATGCATTTTACTGTTCAAACCAGGGACAGAGTGTTTAAGAGCAACTGTAAATCTAAAAGAGGATCCCACATAACTGTCCTGTGATCCAGTTGTTCGATCCGCGCACTGAATTTCCACAATACGGCGACGAATCACTCTGCTGTAAAATAAAAGAAAAAAATTGCTACTGCAAACAATTAGATCTGGAGGAGGTTGCTGTTCCTACATTCTCTTGACATAAAAACTACAAAATATTTAATGTACCTGGAAGACAAAGTAAGCTCCCATGCACATATAAGAATCTGAGTCCCAACAGCCATGTGGGATTAGCTAGACAGAACGAAAATTTGTCTTGAAAAGTGATTTTGTTTTTCTTGTTGGTGCTTAAATGTCATTTGCTCTTGTTCATGCAGTGATTAATGTCAGATCTGAAAATACCTATAAATTTTCAAAAGTTTGGCAATTTAATTACATTCAAAACATCAATTTTTAATATAGTCCTGCTTTAGATTTCTCCACAACTTTACTCGATGGCATTTTTGCCATCTGTTCCCTCATGCTCTCCTAAATCTTCACATAACCATTGCAGTTAGGCTCAGATTAAATGACATATCACTTTATTTACTAATATCACTTCTGAAACAATTGGTTGCAATTGATATTTATTTATTTATTTATTTTTACATGTACTAAAGTAAAGCTGACTGAATACAAATGCAATGTATCATTTTCCTTCCACTTTGCAGTTACGGGCTACCTAAAATATTGAGGTATGTGATGTAGAAGAATGTGATCATGTTTAAGGGATATCAATACATCTCCAGAGTAATGTAAATGTGAATGGGCTCTCTGAGGCTTTCTTGGTTTCAACCCCTACTTTTGCCAGATCCAATATATTCTCAAAGTATATGAGGACAAAAAGTGTAGTCTTAAATAAGTAAAACTCCATTTCAGTCCTCTGCTCTATTATTAATACAGAGTAGGCTGATCTTTGATTAAGCAACTTAAGCGTTCTTCCTGTGCGGGATTTTGATTAAAACGAGGCGGCGTCTCGGAGCCGGAGCAAATGGCGGTGCTTTTGCTTCTTCTCACGCTCACCACTATTCATCTCTTGTCCGTTTTCTACAATTTTGTGATAAAGTCACAAATGCAAATTTTTAAGAAACAACTTGTATTGTGAGTTCTGTATCCACCATGTCAGATAAACTCGTCAGCGAAAGGTTTCTTTGCCTGCCAAGATCCCCAACCCATTGTGACCCATCACTTAACTATGTTTCTTTAGAAAATGTTGCAAATTGTATACCTTCAAAGAAACTGCTGCGCTTTTATCTGATTGCAAAGGGACAGCAAAGAAAGAATGTGAGTTGTTTAACTGGTTAAAACTAAACCCCCATGGCAAATTCATCAGAAACTATGTTAAGTACTGGGCATGTCTTTTTAGACTTTAGCAACAAAGCTCATCCATCCATTATCTAACACATTTGTCCTTTCAGGGTAACGAGAGCAGCTGGAGTCATCAGGCAGGAGGCGGGGCACACCCTGGACAGAGAGCCAGTCCGCTGCAACAAAGTGAAAAATGTTAAGTGTTTCTCTTGTATTTTACTCATTTAAGGTAGTAAAAACAGTAGGGTGAACTTTTAATGCAGTTTCATTTTTAAGTAAACAGCTGGGGCATTTGAGTCAAACGCTACACAGTGAAAGTCTTACTAAATATATAAAAGAAAAGTGTACTTTCTCAACCGAAAACTTTTCAGGTTTGTTCATTCACCCCTGAGTTGAAGGGATTTTCTAAGTGGTGGAAGAAAAGATGTAGAAAAACATCTAAATATCAGACGAATTCCTCGTTGCGGTTGATTTGGATGGTCTGTTCATGGATCTGTGTCTCGAAACGAATGCCTTTTTGTGCTTTGTAACCAGTGTACACCTAAACGAAAACACACACACACACACACACACACTGAGACAGGCACGGAAGGGAAACGAAGGACAAATGTCAGCTTTCCCCCTCCAAAGTCCTCTTCCGTCCCTTGAGGTGCTCTGAGCAGCATCTCTCCGCCGTGTGCTCTCCTTCTATCTCCTCTCACTCGGTCATGATCCCTTTAGGAACACCTCCTCATGCAAAGCCTCGTTCTCCACTTGGGGCTACTTCTGTTCCATTATGCACGGTGGCAGGATTAAAACTGTAGACGCGATAGCTTTCGGGGGGGGGGGGGGGGGGGGGGGGGGGGGGGGGGGGGGGGGGGGGGGGGGGGGGGGGGGGGGGGGGGGGGGG
>CAEGAF010178143.1:0-17614 GCA_903067075.1 Micropoecilia bifurca | reverse complement strand
TGAGAAGCTCGGTCATCCGGGAGGGACTCAAAGTAGAGCCGCTGCTCCTCCACGTCGAGAGGAGCCAGTTGAGGCTCAGGCATCTGGTCAGGATGCCTCCTGGATGCCTCCTTGGTGAGGTGTTCTGGGCATGTCCCACCTGGAGGAGGCCCCGAGGAAGACCCAGGACACGCTGGAGGGACTATGTCTCTCGGCTGGCCTGGGAACGCCTTGGGGTTCCTGGAGGAGCTGGAAAAAGTGGCTGGGGAGAGGGAAGTCTGGGCCTCCCTTCTGAAGCTGCTGCCCCTGCGACCCGACCCCGGATAAGTGGCAGAAAATGGATGGATGGATGGAAAATAAAGGAAAAAAAAAAGTTCTACCACTCTATTAATGTTGCGGAACAGGATCTGAATGTTACACTTGAAGCTTACCAAGCCAAGCAGCTTCATGAAACAAACACTCAGATTTAAGCAGAATTAATAACATACTTCTGAGATCAATCTGAAAGAACTTTTCTAAGGTATGCTTTGGTCTTGGCATGCTGGCGGGATTCCACAAGATTGCTTTGCCTTTGGCCAACTTCTGACACCCGATAACTGACAGGTACTCTCTTACTCTTAAATTTCACTTTGAACCGTTCCCACGCCTCAACAGGGGGTGAAGTCAGGGCTTTGGCTTTGTGCTGGTAATAAAATGTTCCACTTATGTTCTAAAAACAGGGATTAGTGACTTTAAAGTGAGTTTTCAATGCATCTTTCCATTTTGCAAGGGGTGACTTCCAGTACTCTGATTTTATGACTGAGGTAGGGATTTGACACCAGCGCAACAACTTATCACTTGATCTACATGAAGTTGCAATACATAAAAAAAGAAAAAAACAGTACAAAACCAAAAATTTAACTCACTTTGGATTAGATAGAAGAGACTATTATATTTGTATAATTTTTTTGTAGATATGTATTGTCATGAATCATAGAGACGATAGTAAATCTAATTCAAATTTCATATTTTCTTGAGACTTGATTTTACGTCCTAACATGGTTCTGGTCTCCCATTGAGACCGTTCACCTTTTAATATTCAATAATTACTTTAAACATCTTCCTTGTTGGTATGAATTGTTTCAGTTAAATGGATGCATAAGTGTAATTGCTTAAAAGTCAGAGTGTTGGCTGAATTGAATGAGCTTCTCACCTTATCCCAAAAAAATTACAACGGATTTGGTAATAAAAAAAAAGAAATTCCTCCACGACAGCAAATTTTTACCGACACCTCTTCCAGTTTACATAAGCATTCAACAGCTGCTGAAAGTGATTGACTCACTAACAAAAATGACTTTTGCTGTACGTGTCAGTTTGTTAAATTTGTGTTCCCGGAGACCGTAATTACTTAAGGAGACAACAGCTGCGGCCTACCATGAAACAGCTTTCAGAGCTTTCCCTGACAATCCATAAATCACTCAACCCCAAACTTCCTGAATTTTTAAACAGCCAAAGAACAATTTAAACTGCGATATGGGGAAGACAATGTACCGCCGAAGCCTGTCCTGTGCCCTCCAGGGAATGATATCCTCTAGCGAGAGCACAAAGTGTTCCAGGAGAGAGAGTGACAAGGGTGCCGGAGCCAGAAACAACAGATGATTTACATAGCAAAGGAGGTGATGAAAGTCAAAATAGCAAAGACATCATATCTGTTATATTTTCAGCATAACTGGAAGGACACGTCTCTGTTGGAGGCACGTAAATCAAGCCTGCCACTATTTGGTTGGAAAATGGCAACACCAAAGCTCCGCCCCGACACCTTCTAGTGTCACTTGGAGTCCTCGCCCTCTGAAGAATCTTCCACTGTTGACAAGTGGCCACGGCGTGTCCTGTTGAATGTCAATATGACGCAATCCACACTGATATGGCAACAAACACAGTTGGGGAGTAGGCGTAGGTTAGAGTCACGTGTGACCTTCTCAGTGGAGTTATTGTTGACAAAATGCACTTAAATACAAATGTGATCTTTTTCGATGCCTGCATAAGCAGAAGCTCACAGCAACAGATTTAAAACCTCCATTGGCTGATGGGCTATACATGACGGACGCATTAGCTTTACGGAGCACGTATAAACCAAAACACAACAGTTTGGTCTGATGTTTTATGGTGCTTTGTATGACAAGCATAAACAAGTACGTGGAACAAGCTGTTGCTGTGTATTTCAGCCTTTCACCTTACATTTCCACCTCTGTTTTCATGGAAAATAGCCATTTGTCAAATATCTTTCCAGGAGAGTTAAGGTCAGTTTGATTTTTTAAAATTATTATTATTATTTTTAAACGGGACTATACACATTAATAAAACATTAACATGGAATTAGATTATAGCCGATTATAGCTAATGTCCATCTCTCAAACACAAAAAATAAGAAAAAGAACAAAGAAATGAAATACTTTGCAGTACAATTTGTATAAAATTTTAATAGTTTAATTTTTTTTTTTAATTTTTAATTATTTTGCTTTCCAGAAGCCAATTCTTAAAATGCTTTCTATATGAAACAAGAAGTGGAAGCTCCTGTGCTTTTTGTTTATAGAAACAATGCACATTTTATATTCAGTTAAGGATGTATGTTGTTCATTAAAGCTATGGAGCTCAAGTTATAGGTGACGAACTTAGTAAAAATATATGAATTAATTAAATTAGTTAAAATTCAAATAAAAATACGAATTAAAAATGGCAGTGCTCAACCGTTTTATAAATTTGTATTTTGAATGGTTTTGAACATCCAGCCTGATGTGACCCACTATGGATTATTAAACAAATGTAATAATCTGTCATAATTCATAATAACTGGGCCAGACTGGGATCAGAATCACAGGAAGTGGATGACGTCTGTGGCAAAATTCAATCAAATTATAAATGATATTTACATACGGCTTTTATTTTAATTCGCCAAGAGAAATAAATTAATGGTTTTGGTGACACTTAGTTGAAATCATATACTTACATAAGAAGACACAAACACACTTTTCTTCTCGCTGTTTGAAGTCAAATCATATCAAACGTTTCCTGTTTTAGCTTAGTTAGAAAGACCAAAAGTATTTCTGTTTTCTAAATGATAGAAAATCTTTATGAATTTCCTCAAATTCAAATGTTTACATATATTTGGGTTTGTATCAGGGATAGCTATCAATCAAAATATATGACTTATTCTGATTTAACTTCATAGAGTGAGTAAAGAAGTCTTGGTACCTATTTGGTTTCAAATAATATTTTATATTTATTTATAAGTAAACTGATGACATGATGTTCGCTCCTTGAATCCAATAAGTATGTGGATGGACAAGCTGCTTTTGTCTGAGGTCAAAAATCAGCTTCTCTCGGAAATCCAAAGTAATAATGTCTAGATTGCACTGAGGGATCCACCCATATGATTTGGTGATTAATACTGCAATTAAATATTACTCTTTTTAAAATTCTTTTCTTTTTTGTTTTTGCATCCAAGTGTAATAGTCTGTTGTAACATCCAAGAGCAAGCTGGTGAGTTCAGAGGGTGTGATCAGTTAATCTGTCCCGGGATAAACAAGGACGGAGTTAAGAGGTTAAGTTCATAGTCGAAGTTGGTCCAAGGAGTGTCCAGATTCCCAGGGATATCCCTGTCTGGTGTTGGCCTAAGCTGCACAAGCACACAACAGCAACCTTAACATTTTAAACATAGTGATGTTGACTCTGACTCACGCCACGCACTGTAGCTATGGTTTCTTTTTCAACAACGACACACCAGAGTACACATTTCCAAAGCGAATGCAAATCGCCAGTGATTCATTAGCCGAGTCGTTCGAATCAGCAGCAGTGTTTAAATATCATATAAAGAGAATTTGTTTTAAAAAAAATTTCTCCCTTTATGCAGGTTTTGGAAACACCAGGGGGATCCTCAAAGAAAAGCCCCGTTCGCTCTGCTTCGGCTTCCATTATTCATGCCCTACTCAGCCGCATCAATCCGGCCCAGACCGCTCGCCTTACACGTTACGCATTCATTCACAGCACGGCTTACACAAGCTGCAGCAGCAGCAGCAGGTACAGAGAGGCTATCCTGCCCTCAGGTGAACACACTAACCTAAATTCTTCTTTTCAGCACTCTGTGACAGTTTTACATCCCGAGCTTGTGAGTGGAAGGATTTGTTTTGGAGTAATTTATGCACAAGCAGAAAGGTTAGATAACTGGATTGATTGAAATGGTTGTGAATCCCCGGTGGTGTAGCCCGTAACTGGATTATTAAAGTCAACTGGGCTGCTTCCAGTTATGTAACGACAACATAAAACCAGTTCCTCAACTCTTTTCTTTTGATCCCCCCCAAGTCTTTTCATTTTCTAAAATCTGAAATATTGAATTATTTCATTTTATGAGGACGAGATGGGGCAAGATTTCGGATATATCACGAATTATAAAATTTGAGAATGATATCGGAGATTTAAAAAGTTATTTTGAAGTGTTGGTTGCGTTGGTCGTGCTAAAACATACCCTGACTTCTCGCGACATAGACGCCAATAGATTCCTGGAAAAATGTGCTGTGGGTACTGGTGCTGAAATGTTAGCAGAAAGTCCACAAATAACTTAGTGTGCTAGACAAACAGTGAATCTGAATTGTTTGTCTAGCACTTCACACAAATGCTTGAATTTGGAGGTCAAGTCAAGTCTATCCAGTTCCATATGCAACAAACTGAGGTATAATTTGCATTTTGGCATTTTTCTACCTAAACCAGCTTTGACTTCTTGAGTCACAGCCTCTTGTCTGTTGGACCAGACCACCATCAATGCGCCTTTTCCGGTTCACCACTGGATCCTTGGATCATTTTTAATAGTTGGTGTTGGATCATCCCACAAGATATACAGTTCAGACAATGTTCCTACCAAGTGACAAAATCGTCAATTCCTTGCTCATATCTTCTTTAATTAACTTTTTAATGATCATAATGTTGTGCCTGGTCAAGGTATTGTTTCTTGTATGCTTTGCTAAATTGTATCTGGGTTCAAAGCATTAACAATTCATTTTCAGGGTTTCACCATTAGATTTGTTAACATTCTGAATAGAGTGAAACCACAGAGAGGCGTCCTGCTCCATCATAACCATGTGTGTTGCTTTTTCCGCCACGTCAATTCGATTTATTTTATTTTCACATAAAATTGATCAGAATACCAAAGGAAGACCAAGTCTCTTTATCAAATTGGAAACTTGTTCTAGTTTTGTTACTGTGGAATAAAAGTCGCAAAGATAGATATAATGTTGACTCGCCTTTATATCCGAGACTCATATTACCAGAGGAAGTCATTTCCTCAAGCAATCGAAGACTTCTGTGCATTAAAAGGAATAACGGTAATATTTTATTATCCCATCTTGCAGCACAAGAGATACTTATACCCAAAAATGATGCATTCTAAGGACAAACAAGAAAAACGTATGCATGTAAACAATGCATGTTGGGAAAATGTCAGCACAGTGCACAGACAAACAAGCAAAATACTCCTATAGCAAGATTGCAAACCAGTGCGTTCTCCACTGGTAATGTGCAAGGGGAGCCTGTACTATGCGCCCAGTAAAGTGTGTCAGAGGAAACCCTGGTCTTTTAAAACCTCTGCACTCTCTACCTCCTCCCCCCCTCGCAAAGTATCACACTTTTCCTATCAGGTGTCTCATTTGCACATAACTCGTTAATGTTCCCTCCCTAATAAAAATTCAGATGCCAGAGATTTCCCCTTTCTTCTTTTGCCAAATTAACTAAGCTTGCTGGTAGCCATTACGCACTTGGTTGAGCCGACACCTTGGAGCTGCAAGTGAAGTTAAAGGGATGCCAGGTTTTTTTTCTTCTTCTTCTTCTTCTTTTTCTTTTCTTCTGAGAACAACAATTAGCATGTTGACTCAAGGCATGTTCATGCCTGCTGTGTCTAAGTAACGAAAACTATGCGTGTGCTCCTTCTTCGCTTTGCAAGCTACCGCAATTGTGCAACGCTTCTGTTTTTTGTCGTTTTTTTTTTTTTCTTTCATTCAGACTCTGGCTTGTGAGTTTATTCCCTACTGGGGGATTTAATTATGCTGTGCCTCCCAAAATGAATTGACAAACTAAACTACGGGCTGGTTGAATGTCATGGCTATATTTATCCAGTGACAGACCAGACAGAGACACACTCAGCGCCTCTGTCTGTCCCCTTTGAGAATGGGGTTTGGAAATGCACCACATAACCCAAAAACTAGGCCAAGCACAGATGGACCGACTGCTTTACAGGCGCGCCGACATGTCAGAGGCTGTCATTGTGTTGCATAAATGACCCCCTGTGTGCTGCAGCTTGCATTCAGTAACCAAACAGAGCTATCTTTGGCCGGTTTTGAAGGCGGAATGGATTGGAGCCGAACTGAGACGAATCAAATCAAAAAATTTTAAGAGCCAAAGCTCCAAAACAAGCTGATGTAAGGATTTTTTTTGGTGGGGGGCGGAGGTGGAGGAGTTAAACAGGGTTGTAAGATTCCAAATCCTGTTTATTCAGTGTCAGATGCTCAGTCTTCTATCTTACATTTTCATTTCGCCTCTTTCTCAGTCATAAGTTTTTTGCGTGTATGGATTTTCACACCTTCTCTCGCTATATTCTTTAACGATGTAGGTTGTTGCCATTTGCTTTATCTAGTCACAAAACCCAAAACTAACACCAAAATGGGAGTATTCCCTCACCTCACCGGTGCTTTTTTGGTAACTAGTCTGATCTAGTCTAGTCAAATCATAGACTCTTTTTTTTTCCCAGACAGCTTTGTTTCAATATGAGCTTTATTTTAAGTCACTTCATTCTTTTGCAAAACAATCAATTGTGGAGTTCTTCATCATATTCAGACTGACCCTCACTTCTCTAACTTGCCTCTAGGTCTGTCGCAATAATCAATAGCTTGATTAATTGCATGGTAAATTAAAACAAATTCAATAATTTTCGCTTGCATAAATTTTTTTCCTATTCCTACCAAAAACTGGATGGTAAAAGTTTTCAGTCTGGTGCTTTGGTCTCAACTTGCTCTTATTTTGAAGGACAGGTTTTGCTTACAGAGATTCCATTATTCATTTTATTTGTTGTTTGTTTTGTTTAGTTATTTTTTGATATTTAAAATATCTTCCAGTTCCAGTGTTAAATGTTCATCGGAATTTAAAATTTATTTATTTATTTTACAAAAATTGTCTCAAAACAACAATATTATCGTTTATTGCAATAACTTCCAGGACAATTTATCATCCAGCAAAATTTACTAAAGAAAACCTGCTCATGTTTCTTATTATCCGATTACCTTTTTCTAGTTAATATGCTCGCTTGTCAAAGTAGATTTAAAAAACACTTTTAAAAAGTAACGAATCGTCAGTGTGAGACTTCCAGTGATAAATTGGTTTGAATGAAAAAGGTCCACAATTACCAAAAATATAAAATTTTCTTCTGTGCCATTTTGAATTTGACAGGATTACGTGAAAGAAGTGAAACATTTGCAGTGGATTTTAGCAGGTTGGGTAAACATGCTACCAAATGCGTTAAGTTAAACAAGCATGCTAGCTACTTGGTGATATGACCAAAAAATATTGATTATTTTCTATTCAGGCATAAAGAATCGGCACAAGATGCGCTTTATGGTTGAAAACGGTAACATCGACAAAAAAATGCTCAATTCAGGTAAACAAAGCTATAATTTTAGGAACATTTTCAATGAACGGAGAAGAATATTCCAATAAAGATGTTTCTGTGGAGGCGAGATGGACATTATACTACTAGCCAGTTTGGCTGCCTCTATTTAGAGTACTTAAAATAAAAAGAGGTGAGTTTTGTCTTCCTCCTGCTGAGTGGCTCCATCATCTTCACATCCCTCTGACCCATTTATCTGCAGGCCTCTGCCCAGGTAAATCTGCTCTGATATCATTACGTTCTCATTAAACCCCCCCCCCCCCCCCCCTCTCCCAAGAGTATCAAGGACAGACAAATCTAGGGCAACAAACTTTCTATTCCACACAGAAGACGAGGAATTCAGCAGAAAAAAAGAAAAAGAAAAGAAAATCTCTCTGGGGCTGATAAAGGGATTACAATGCAAAGCGGGTTAAATTGGAAGTTTAAGGGTGAATGGGTTTAGGTTAAAATGATTACATGCAGTGCATGCAAAATACTTAATATGATGTTTACATGACATGTCAGTCTATTACAAACAGAAATATTTATTTACTTCCACGGCAGGGATTATTATAAAGGGGCATTTATGTTGCTTTTCATCTCGCTCTTTATCTGATATGTCCAGTTCAGTTAAAATTGTGCACTGCATTAGTGGCTAGGTAATAAAATATCACCCAAAGCACAATTATTAGTCATGCGCTGCACAAATGTGGCATTTACAGAAGAGCGCCAAGAGGATAAAGCCATAAAAGGTCCTGTTTGCAAATGGCTACAAGCCAACATGTACAAAACCTTTTGGCCTAAATGCAAGAAGCTATTTGCTGTAAAACATGGTGGTGGTAGCATAATGCTGTGGTGATGAATTTCTGGTCAGGACATATGAGTTGAGTTGAGACTTCGTCTCCCAACCTAAAGTGTTTCAGTCAGAACTGAATCACTTCAAGTAAAAGTAACACCCACCTGTTTGAGTGGCCCAGTCAAAGTCCAATTATGATGGTAAGACTTTAAAATGGCTCTGTAACCTAACCTTTAGAGCTTCCAGATGCGTAGATCTGCCCAAAAAGCCAAAAGTCAACCTGCAAAGTTTAGACTTGTGAAGTGTCTGCAAGCCAACGCGTAGCGCACTTTTCATTTTTATAAAATATATTTTTTTAACTGTTTCAATTTCTATCGTAATATCTCTAATAAACACACGACTTTCTGTTTAAAATGTGACAAAAAGTAAAAAGAAAAGAGATGTTCCAAATGTTTTCAGCTCTAACAGTGTATCATGTGTAATGATGTTCTGACTGTAGGTGTGTGTGTGTGTGTGTGTGTGTGTGTGTGTGTGTGTGTGTGTGTGTGTGTGTGTGTGTGTGTGTGTGTGTGTGTGTACAGCAGTTTGTATTTGTGTACGCTCCCACATCTGCATCCATCTGTTTTTTGATAACACTGCACAGTGCCCATTTAAGGTGGTCTGACATTTACATGCAGGAGTTCAGTGGTGTTTAAACTAAATATCACTACAACCGCGATCAACAGCAGACACTGACCAGACACAGGCGCCGGCACATGCCACTCCCCTTTCCTTTCTCTCTCTTTCTCGCTGCCTTTCTGTCTCCCTCTCAGCGACTGGTTGTTCACGCTCTCATGTGTCTGTGTGCGTGTGTGTATGTGTGTGTGTGTGTAAAGGATGAATTCAGACAGCCAATTATGGGTAAAGCAAGGCGGAGAAGGAATGACAACATGTAGTAAAGACTACTGTCTGGAAACACTGAGAGAAAGAGACAGTGAGAAAGGAAGATATAAAACAAGAGGCCGAGTGAAACTGACCAAGTGGAAAAACGGGACAAAAACAAAGGATGTAAATAATTATTGAGACAATCGGCAAAGGTGGATGTGAAAGAAATAAAAAACAAAAAAGAGGGCTGGGAGGGAATACAATACATGATACAAGGAGATAAATCTATCTTCCTGTGCCTCGGGGATTTCCTCAAAAGTTTAACCGCATACAGACTCTGCTGGAAGTGCTTCATTAAAGAAACATCTCAACTCGTCTTAAATCTTTAAAAGGAAAGTCCCGTTTGAACCGAGTTATTAGAGTTCAGCTCATAAGTAGAGCTCAAAAACACGCCTAAAGTCAGGATTCAGGAAACGTCAGAACAGGTAGTGGAACTTGAGTCGATTCAAAAATATGGAAATGTGATAGAGTAGTAGATATGATATAACGGACAGTGAAGTTTCTTTTACATATTAGGCATTAATCTTGAAAACAAACAGATAATATGGTGGAGTAAAAACTAAAGGGAGAGTCTACAGCCTTGTAAAATGATTGATAGTCCTTGAAGATTCATAATTTACTCAGGTTTTATTTTGAAAGACCAACACAAACTAACACATAATTTATAAATAAAAGATAAATTATCTTAGCATTAACTTTAAGCACAAATTCTAACTTTATAGTCCAATCAGCAAATAAGTCAGTAAATAAATAGTGAAAATGACTATTTTATTCATGACTTGAAATGCTCATTGATGTGTCAATGTCTGTATCCACTTGCTACGCCACTTGCTGCGCCTTTCCCCTTGTGCCTGTTTTCCGTCTCAAAGCAAGGTGCTTCCGGGTGCAGCTGCCACTTGGTTTCCATCTCCCGTGTTTTTTTGTTTATGAACATCAAACATAGCTGAAAATGAGGAAAGCAATACTACAAACCCACTACAGAGATAAATGTCAAATGAGGGATCATGGCCGACCACTCAAGATTCTTTTTTGCATTTTGAATGCGTGATGTATGGATGGTAAATTAAGTGTAAGACAAAAGACCATCAACCAGTTGGTTGTATAAAGGAGAACTCTTTACGATCATCTACCAGTTGCTCAAGCCTTCCGAATTTGCTTTCAGAGCTCAAAAATCTTCAACTCCAGCCTGACCGGCGGCTCTCTCCTAAAAGCAGCACTGGAACTTGACCCCCGTCTTGTATGTAACGGGGGAGAGAGTGAAGCGGGAAAAGAAATCACCTGCAATCTTATTAGCTCCAGCAGTTCTGCGCGGAGCAACGTGTGCGCTCCAGATCCCAGCAGAGGAGCTGTGGCTCAGATTAGTTAACCCTGCCTCACCCAGGTTGCCGTTCGGGCTTATTCCTGCTGCATAAGCCTTTAATGAGTTCACCGCTATCTCCGCTGTCTTTCACTCTTCACCAGAAGTTTTTTGTTTTGTTTTGAAGCTTCTTAAGGTCTTGGGCTTTTCTGGTCTTTGTATCGTCGGTTTCTTTGTGTTTCTCGATCTTTGAACATCTCACCCTTTTTTGTCTTCCTGTTTCTGTCTCCTCTTCCTGCCCTGCCCTGCCCTGCCCTGCTCTGCCCCAACCCCCAACCTCCTCTCAGCATATGTTCTCGTAGCTCAGGATTAGGCCCTTCTCTTGTTAGAAGGACACTAAGTCATAGCAGTTAGAAAAGATGAGACATTTTCTATTCTTTTATTAGAAAGAAAAAGAAATCCCAGTGTGCAGTAAATCTTGAAAGGTGAAAGTGACAAAATTCTTGGAGAGCGCTCTGCTATCAGATGAAGCTGCCTTTCTCAAGCGAGCCTCCTTGCATGCTTGCCCTTAAATATTCATGCTGTTGTACCTTTGATTTATTCATGCTGAATTCACATCTGGTTTGTGTCTGGCGTTGCCGGGAAATACGTATTGGGAGCAATTTGTTTAGCCAGGTGCATGACAGAAAGCATGCCTCATGCCCCATATAAGGTCACGAGAAGGTCCCCGAGGGGGGCCTGGGGGAGTGAAGCGAGTCGTTGTTACTGTATCTAACCGTATAATGCCGCACGTGGATGAGTCTCTGTGTGGGAGCGCCAGAAATGACCTAATGCTTATTTTGGAAAGCGAAGCGACCAAATAAAGATGTGCTAACTACATCGGGGGAGACACGGTGCCTCGCAACAGCACTTATACCCCTTCATTTGTTTCGTTGAATTTTCAGCACTTGACAACCGAAAAAAGAAAAGGAAACATTGGGATTGTTTGTGGATACACCGACACACAGATGTGTGGAAAAACGAAAAAGAATCAAATATGGTTTCTCAAATCCAGGATGTTTTACACCAAATGGCCCCCTTGTCTGATTAAGACTTTCTATTGGTTTTTAAATTAGAGCAAGTAGAAATGTTTTATAAAGAAAAATCTGAAGTACAACACAAAATATGTCTTTTAACAACTATGAGTTTTTGCTTTCTCTTTAATTTTACAGTAAATAGCCTCACATTTGCTTAATAACATTATTTAGATAAACCCAAATGTGTAATACAAAAGAGAGAGACCCCGATCCTGATCTCATTGCTCAGAAAAGGTGGAATGTTTTTCTTTCTTTGTTTTTTCATTGGAACCAAAATAATCTGACAACTGGATGCCATTATTTTAAATAATGTAAAACATTCTTTAATTTCTTTGGATCTATAATGATTTAAAATACACTTTCCTTAAAAAAAACCCCAACAACAACAACTTAATTACCTGTTCAAGTAGAATTGTTTCGTTTATTGTTGGACAATGAAAAAGTCACATTTTTTTCTTTCCTCCATGAGTCCTTTTGACTTAACTTGGATTTTGACCCATCTGACACCGGTGTTCTAAAAGCTCAGTCTCAACAGGTTTTCTCTCAGAAATGGGATTTAATCATCAGATAAGACAGATTTACCACTTATTGTTGATCTATTAAATAAAACCCCAATAATAGCCTGTCGTAACAAGCAGTTAATCAACTGATTCAATTTTTTTCAAAGGGAAGTTTTACAGAGACTTCATGATCTTTGTATTTGTGATTTTGGTTGGGTGTGTTTCTTTTTTCCTTATTTATTTATTTATTTATTTATTTATTTTTATTATTATTTTTTTATCAATACATACCTGAAAACAGTTAAGAACAACAATATTATAATTTATTGCAATAATTTCTGGAACAATTTATCATCCAACAAAATTTGTTACAGTGACAACCCTACAGTGAAGTCCAATTAAATGAATGTGTGATAATAACATGACAAACTGGGAAAAAGGTTCTAGGCAGGGAATTCATGTTTTTCCAATGCACTGGTATTTTTATTTTTTACAACAAAATGCAACTGAAAGGCTTTAATAAAACAGCAGTGAGATTTTCCCCAAACCTCCGTTCTCTTTTTCCCTCTTCTGAAGGCATCGTGCCTACCCCACCGCCCCGGCGCCCCAAAGCCCAAATTCCAACAATCTCCTCCTGGGAGCCCACAGTTGAAATCGCACATTTCCTAGAAGGCAGCAAGAGGAGAAACACCGTCTGATGTGAAGAGAGTCTGGAGAGGTGGCTGGGTGCGAGGGTGTTGGGGGGTTATTGGAGGCGACGCCTGAGATGTTGTGATCCAATTTTCAGCTTTTCCTTTTCACCTCTGTTATGTTCATTGCTTGTTTAAACAGGCTCCCAGGAGACGGTGCAGCTTGGTGTGTAAATAGGATCTCTGTGGGCATAATGTGTTTGTATGTGGTCTTCAGGAATTTTTTTCCCCTTTTTCATTGTACATTATTCCACACAGATGACTGAAAATCCCCAGCCGACAGATCTTTTTCCCACAAAGTTGACGACGAGAGAGAGAGGGGGGCGGGGGGGTAGGAGGTGGGATAATACGTTCTGGCATTATCCCGTGAATACAACCTTGTGGTATTACTCTAGTACAGCATAACTATTACATACCTTTTCAGGGTCAACGAGAGGTTGACCTTACCTTGACCCAGGCTCGTTTTAAGTCCCAAAAGTTATGAGCGCAAGAAATATAAGCAGATAAAACGGGATTGAAGCGCTCTAAGCTCATCTATCGCAGAGACCCCCTCTGTTCAGGCTTAGAGGCCGATTATGGCATATGATATTGAATCCTCTTTGGAGCTGTAGCCATTGTGCGAGTGTGTGTACTTTCGTTTTGTGCAAGACTCGCCTGCACATAGACGCCTGTATGGAGGGAACTCATTTGGGTGATGAACCACAAGCTGTTTGTGACCTTGCACCGGGGGTCTTTTACTCCCCCCCTCCCCCCTTAAGCCCTCCCTCGATGTGGGGTCAGGAGTTCAGACGGGTGATCAAGTAATGACTTTCAATCAACATCAATCACTCACTCACGGGGCTGCGTGGCTTCATCCGTGCAGCCCAGGTAAGTGAAAGCGAGGCAGAGCCTGATGTCACTCCTCACTGCATGAGGCTCCATTAAATTAATGTAACATCCTGATTATTTGGCAGAGGCAGAGGAAGCACCGCTCGCCGCTTTTTTCTGCAGGAATCTTCAAGAATTTCTGCTTCCAAGGACGGAGGAGAAAGGAATGGGAAAACAGAAAATGTTTTTTGCTACAAATTAAAATCTGTAAAGTGTAAGGTCCATCTGTTTTGACCCGCTTTCACTCTTAAAGCCTTGGATAAAATCTAGCGCAGTCTTAAGAAAACAATGACACTTATCCAAGAGCCATTTAAGAAGGCAAACAATGAGTGTGATTTAATTGAGTTGGCGCACACCAGAGCAGATGTAGTCTGAATTCACAATGATTTTTTGGAGTGGGAAGTATATTTGATAACTTTTTGTTGTCAGTGAAGGGACAAACTTATTACTTTGTGCTTTGTCAAGATCCCTGTCAAAATATAGAACTCGTCTGAATTGAACAGAATCAACCCCGCCTAAAACAATAAATCTGATGATGTGTAGATTTCATTAGAAATGTTTTTAGCAGTGTATGTTTTTCAAATCAAACATCTAGCTAATCGATAAGCTTTGACCCAGAACTACTCAAACCTCTACCCTGATGATGTGCAAAAACACCCATAAAGACCCACACAGTCCACTAAAAGAATATCACAGAGTTTAATTTGCTGTTTGCAGGCAACACGTTAAACATGTGACCAGATGAGACCAATTTAAGCTTATTGATTTACACTTA
Source organism: Micropoecilia bifurca (assembly GCA_903067075.1). Taxonomy (NCBI): domain Eukaryota; kingdom Metazoa; phylum Chordata; class Actinopteri; order Cyprinodontiformes; family Poeciliidae; genus Micropoecilia; species Micropoecilia bifurca. The sequence continues at coordinate 3,048 of CAEGAF010178143.1, read as the reverse complement.
CGAAGGGTATGTGATGCAGAAAACCAACAGTACACGTCACCCATAACTCACCGTATGGAGGGTGAACCACGGTGGAGGTGGAATCATGCTATGGGAGTATCCAGTTGAAGGCCAGATCTCCATATAACGGAGAATCTAGTGAGAATTTTTCCTCAAAGGTGATATGAGTCCAGTCTGACAGCGACTGCAAATACAGAAGGCCTTCAGTTTCTATGTGTGCAAAGTTTGCAGAAAATGTAGCCCAAAAGACCCATAGTGAAACACAGACGGAAAAACGAGGAGAGCTGAATACCACAACACTTCAGGTTTTATTTACGGTTTTTATAAAATATGCAAATTTAATATTCCCTTCTTCAACCTCTCCCACTTTTTAGTGCTCCATCACACAGAATCCCAATAAGTACTTTAAAGTTTATTATTGTAACATGACAAAATGTGGAAATTTCAAGTGGTGTGCACATTTTGTGAAGACGCTACATGAAGAAAAGAATGCGCTCTTAGAAATGAGCGCATTTCATTCTGCGAAATGTAACGTCGTTCCTTTCATTTACATTTTTCTGTCGTCAACTAGATCTGCAGTAGGAACATGAACCGGAGCGTCATGAACTGGATCTTGTTTCAGTGACAGCGGGCAAGGCACTTCTGTTTTAACAGTAAACACACAGCCCGGGTCGACCTGACACTACACACACACACAGGAAGTTCACTAGCTCTCGGATGCAGGTGCACACTGACATAATGTCAAAGTGATCCTATGACCTCTAACAGGGAACTCCAACAACAAACTAATGACTGAAAAAAGGGTTGAAATACTTATGGAATGCGAGATTTATTTTACTTTTGTTTTTAATCTCTCACTATGCTTAAGTCTAACTGGATACATTCACAGCTTAATAAAAATTGTCACCACATGTTACCATGTTGACCACTACGTTATTGTCTCTAAATTTAAATTTTAAAAGTGCAACACTGATTTATTTTTGAATTCAAACTCTCAGCAGCCAGACTGGCTCTATATCCCTATTTGTGCTCTTCATATTTGTTTTATAGCCATGCTGCAATCCCTGGCTTGTAATTTCCTTTTTGTTCCCTGACTTGTTTCAAACCCTTTCAAGTGGCTAGGAAGAATAATACTTTTTTTTTTTTTTTAAACAAAACCCGTTTAGCCTGGTTTCTGTCTGAGATTATTTCCATGCTCTTTGGGTTTGTGTTCTGCTTTATTTTGTTGTTTCAGATACATTTATATTCTGCTTCCTTATTTTCTTTGCTTTCAAATGGCCATTCCTCACTTTCCCTCAGTTCATCTTCAGTGACTTCATAGACATTAATACATTAATTAATGTCTATGAGTGACTTGCCTTCCCTCACATCTTCTTCTTAAAATTTATTGGCTGTTGGCAAAAAACGTTAGGTAAGCATTACCGCCACCAACCGGTAAGAAGTGTGGACTACATTTGATTTTAATCAACCACCTGCTTCCTGGGCAGATCATAACGGTATCCAAACCACCAATATTTGTAAGTTTTTATTTATTAAATTGAAATTGTTTGTTTTCACCTCCTTGCGTTTCTATCCTGCTCTTCACCACTTGAGAACAGGTATTTGGAGTTCGAAGGCCTTTCTCACTACCCCACCATTTGACGTTAGCCTGCTCTGAGTTACAAGAATGAGTCAAAGGTAAGCTAATTTTAACAGCATTTTTCCTCAAAATAGCAAAGTTATTATTGTTTTGTATAACGAAGTAAAAGATTCTCGTTAGCTAACGATATCTTCGTTAGCAAGCAGAAGCTAGCATATAGCTTAGTACCATTACATGTAATACGCTTGTAAGATATATGCTGCCTATTCACGGTTCCTTACTCACAGATTCGCCTATTGGCAGATTTTTCCACAATGCCTATAAATACAAATGAACGTATATTTGATGTTTTGAACTATACTTGATACACATAGTTTACTTTTAAACTATGTGCATTATTTTATCACATAAATCTAATTATCTAATAGGTCTGTGGCATACTTATGGTGTTTGAGGGCACCATGTTGGTGACCTTTGCTTTATAGGTGCTGTACAAACCCATTTGTTGTAATTGAACTTACTGAGTATTTAACTGTTCCCCTTTTCTAAAGGCAACCATCTCTTGGTTATCCTCTTAAAGTTATATAAAATGATGCACTATGTGGTTCTTAACATTTTATAATCTTTGGAACTGAAATCTTCAAAGCTTGTTTTTATTTTTCATAGTGTTTAAAGGTATATCCTCTTCAAGTAGTCAGTTATTTACACACATGTTGGACTTCAGATATGGAAACTAATAGATGATGGCTGGATGCTTAGTTGGATGAATAAATGCTGGGACGGATGTAAAGAAAATGCATTAAATGAATAATACCCAATTGGTGGACACACAAATATTTAGGTGGATTGACTTTTTAAATAAATGGATATGGAATAAAGTCTAGAAATATATACTTGCATACATCTGCAAAATACTAAAATTACACACGCACAACTCTTTACACATTTTGTATCCCCAGCTCGGGTCAACAGCCTTTGGCTTCCGTGATGCTTCAAAGGCAGCATCACCCCCGGTTTGTTTGCGTGGCCTGGCGACAGCGTAGCCTGAGGGGCGGGACAGTTTTTACATACCCAAAGGTTCAGGTTGTGCTGGCTGTGTTGCAAGACGTGCATGTGGACAGATGCCTGGTCATATCTCTGCTCCTCAGCTTTCACACGCAGCAGACTCCAGCGTCTTGCAGCGCCTGACGAAGCGCTGACAAAACCAAGAGATTAGAGAAGACTAAAAGAGACGCACATGAATCTCTGTGACATTTGAGGACATTTCTCCTTTTTTTAAGTTGTTAAATTCAATTTCAAAATCCATTGTGATAGCAAAGACATTATCTTTTGACTTGCCAAAAGAAAGTATTTGAAGCTGAACCCCTTTTTGTCATATTTCTGCCGTCTTTCTTCTTCCTCTTGATGTGGTGGATTAACGGCGGCATGGGGGGGGGGGGGGGGGGGAGGTTATCCTGCATGCCAGACGA
>CAEGAF010178118.1:0-48742 GCA_903067075.1 Micropoecilia bifurca | reverse complement strand
CAGTCACAAAATGTCACCAAAATCACTCTGTCCCTCTAAAATCTTTCAGAAAATCGCAAAAGTGTATTGAATTGTATCGCTTGCTGAATATGGCAATATATATTGTATCGTGGGCAGAATATCGTGTATCGTATCATGAGATTATTGTATCACTACAGCCTTAGTTGGGATTACATTGGAAAGAGGGTTGGAATTATGGTTGGGGTTGGAAGGTTGGGAGTGTAGATTGCAGTCAGTGGACCAGTGTGTGTGTGTTTGTGTTTGTTTTCTTTCTTTAGAATAAACATAATAAGAGCAAAAACGTGAAGAGGGATTTTATGAAATCTTCTCCTGGTTTCCATTTTCTTTCTTTAGGCTCCCACTCACCCAGTTTACAACATTTGTCCCGACAAGGTGGCTAAAGCCGTGCAGCATTTCCGCCAGCTGTCGGTTCCTGACGCCAGCAGGCAGGCTGGACCTCCTGCTGACGCCGAGCCGTCAGAACCGGCCGCCGCCGCCGCCGGGCCTCAGTCCTAGGTCACCAGTCTCCAGGTCACCAGTCTCCAGGTCACCAGTCTCCAGGTACTAAACTGGATCCGATAGGATTTAATAAGGGAGCAGAAGGACGACGGGCCCTCGGTAGAGACGAGGGCCGGAGTTTAGCAGCATTATACCTCCATACAGGTCAACAGTATTGTCTGGACAGCTTAAACATTCAGAGGAACTCCTGCTCAGATTGCAGATCGCTTTATTCCTGTGAAAGGAAAAATTGTAACTTTGTATAATTTCAGTATCACCTGACTTAATAAAGGTTTATACAGCAGTTTTCATCAGGGTACTGTCATAAATCCTGACACTCCTCAGTATAACTGAAGCTTCTCCTGTTGACTCTGAGTTTTGTGCAAACTGAAGAGTCCAGCAGGGACTTTGACTCTTTTTGTAAACATAAACGATGGCAGACATTTTTACTGCTATGGCAGATTAAATATGAAGGCCAACGATCCAACTAATGATTATTTTAGTAAGTGATTTCTCTAGTGATTAGATAAAAATGCATATTTTTATTTCACCCACCTAAGCATTACTTATTAAATATTTAATACATTACAAATCAACCTTTTTTAAATATATTACCTAAAATGCAATAATAAAGCATTATTTAGTTTATACTTGATCATTTGGAGCAAAAGATGAATCTGCAGCTAAAAATATTCCAACATGTCAACAGCTCAACCCTGTTTGATTTAATATTAATATAGTTTAAGGCCAATCTGGTTAACTGATTAATAATCGGAGAGAAAACGGATAAGTAAAGCTAAAACTTCCATTCGAGTTTTATTTTTCTTAAATGCAAAATGTAAATATTTTTGCATGATTTTGACTGAATCACTGACTTTCAGTAAATTGACTGAGTATATACAAGTAACGAAAATTTCAATTTATTTCAACTTTTTTTTTTTTACAATTTTAGAAATACATGAATACAAATACTTCCCTTTTCAAATAAAAACATTTTTAACAGAATTTGCTTGATTTGTAGCTAAAAAAGAAAATCCTGAAAAGCTGTTTCTGCTTAATTTATCCATAATCTAGTAAACGCTGAGACTTGAGCCCTGAGTTTTTTTCCTCCATCTAAATGCAAAATGTTTATTTTTGACTTTCCTGTTCTTTCAGCATATTGCCTCAGTCTACTCCAGTTAAATTTGATTTTAATTGATTCCTGACTAATATGCTTCAGAAAACATTTGACAGAACCACAGGAAGCCCGTTAAAGGATAAAATAGTTTATTTTATAGTTTCATAGTAAAGGTAGGCCTCAACTTGCAAGACAATTGTTGGCAGTATGTACAACATACTTGTAATTTCCATGGAATGGAATCAAAGACCTACCACACTAATTATATCCTAAGTGGAAATAAAATGGAAACAATATACATACATACACACACGTCTCCTAGAGATATTAATTTTCCTTGAAAGGGGGGAGGGATGAAGTGTAGGGGTCAGGGGTCAGCAACATTTTTACTCTGTGAAGCACAACACGTCGACAGGGACTCACCTGGCCTCCGTTTACCTGGACATTCAATATCTAGTTCAAACCCGTTAACACTACGTGCGACAAATTGGTCTTTTCTCCATGAATTGTGTGGTTACCACAAAAATAAAATTTAAAAAATGCATTACATGGTTTTGAAGACATCCAATCTGAATATATAAATGAGATGCCCAACGTATCCAGCCACCTAAAGTCATTCACTACTTCAAGCTAAAAGGACAAAATACGATACAAAGTTTAGGAATATTCTCCTTCAAAACATTGATTTCAACAAAAGGACTTAAGGTTTTTGTTTTTTTTAACATATATATATAATTTTGTGTTAAATGTGAGGCAGAAAACATCTGCACTTCAGTGGGCCTGATGCGGCCGTTTGCTCAAAGCAGCTTCACATTCTTGAGTAGAGGTGGGGGGATAAAAACTAGAAATGTTTTTACATTTTTAAAAAGGTGGATTCCCTTTCCCAGGACAACAGATCAAGGTGTGTGTGTAAAAACTGAAACAGTTTATTTTGTCATTAATCAAGCATAAAAATAAACAAAATACAACAAAGCAGTGCTTGGAAGAGGACACCTGGTTCCCCCTCCTGCCCCAAAAATCATCTTGAGGAGTCGAGCCGGGGAGCGACGGAGGGGTGGGATACAAAAAGCTTTAAGTCTCTGAGTTGCCAAGCTGCCTTTTTTTCCGAGTTTTGGATTGTTGTTGCTAAGAAACAGGTCAGGATGGGCACCGACGACGGAGGGGACAAACTAAGACAAACGGGGACGAGGGGAAGCTGGGAAAACCTGAAGCTGTCTAGACGGACCGGAGCGAGCCGTCGTCCTCCGTCCGGCTCGCTCCCTCTTCTCCGCTGGAAGGACAAACGGCGGCGGCGGTGGGACGTTTCAGGGGGTGGGGGCACTCGTCTCCAGCGCGAGACGGAGAGCGACGAGGGGGGGGGGGGCTCGTCTCGCCCGTCCTGGCGCCCCCCGTCCTTCGCCAGTTTTCAGCTTATTGACTCTAGCTGGCCTCCATTCGCAGCTTCTTCCTGGTGGGCGGCTCCTCCGCCTCCGACTCGGAGCTGGAGTCGGAGCCGCCGTCGAACGCCGACACGGCGCTGCCTTTGGGGTTGGTGTACAGGCTGCTGTCAGGTGACGAGTAGCTGCTCTGGATCTGCGTGGAGCCTTTCACTTTCTCCAGAGCACGGACTGAAAAAGCACAGAAGACATGAGCGGCTGAGAACGTCAGGCAGAGAAAATAAAAACAAAGACGACTGAGGGATTCAGAAGACATGGTAAATAAATGTGAGACTGAGCAGCTGTGGAGTTTGAGTTGAGGTTACGGAGAGTTCGGTACAATCGGTTTGATTGAGGACCAAAGTTGCAACATTTGCTACATTTTGACAAACGAACCAAACCTTTTGAAAAATCTGTTCCCCTCCTCACCTGTGGGGGCGCTGCAGCAAGAATCACTGATGGAATCAACAGGAAAACCTCTGAAGAAGACACTGAGCACAGGTCTTGTGCACAATTGCACAAAAAAAAAATCAGATTTTTGCAGTTATCTAAAAGCCAAGAGCCGTTTCTCCTGCTAGCACTTGGCTGAATTTACCCACAATGCTGTGCTCTACAGTCTGCAACCTAACGTGCCAGAGTTCACTTCAACCAAGCAGAAATCCCTGGAGTTTAAGGCGGACCAGTGTTTGCTTACAAATTCACACTAAGCTTATCAAAAACAGGAAACTGGTGAAAAGCAGCAAAGAAACTGAAGCGCAGAGCATTCTGGGTAAAAATAACCAAAACAGAGTTTACTGCTAGCAGGAGAAATCCTTCATTGTCTTTTGCCAAAAACAAGTGAAATCCTACAACCGCTTAATTTTTGATTACATTTCATGAATAAAGAAGTTGCGCTCATGTCTTCTTCAGAGGATTTTGTGTTTCCTTCACTGCAGCGCCACCACAGGCGAGGAGGGGAACAGATTTTTCAAAGGGTTTGGTTCGTTTCGCAGCCGCACCAGCTGAAAATGCAATAAATCGTTGTTCCCCTCATTGCATTATAAGCCTGGCGGGTCACCAGGCTTTACTTGTGCCCCCACCAGGCTATGCATTGCTTTTTTTTAATTTACTTTTTTTTTTATGTTTGCATTTTTTTAAGACTTTATTGTTGATGTTCAGGTATTAATCTTCCAATCTTTCAATAACACATAATTATCGAGTGATATTTTCAAATTTCTTGCTAACTTCAAACATTTTTTAACTCAAAAACCTGACGGGCCACTAGACGAATAACAGTCCTGACACCAACCACCAACCAATGCTGCAATTTTTGTCCCCAAACAAACCGAGTCTATCGGACCTTCAGGTGTGAAAACACCATAAGACCCCAATCCTTGAGGAACAACTTTTAGCTCAAATAACCAGGTCAACTGGACCCAGACTGCAGGGTGATAAGGTCATTCTGACTCTTTAAAGTTGAAGTTTGAAGCGTAGACGAACACACACTCATGTGCTAAAACGGCCCAGTCAAAGTCTGCGCGCAGTTTTATCAAATGGATTTAGGGCCAGCTGAAGCTTTTTAACACTTCTACATTTTTAGTTTCAAAAAACTGAGATTTTTCCTTCTGCTGGATCAAGTTCAGCAGGTTTTTCTCTCAGTCGGACGCCGGCGCGTCCGGCGGCTGCGGTTACCTTGCTGCTCCAGCAGAGCGTTCTGCCTCTTCAGGTCGTCGATGTCCTGCTGGTGCGTGTGGTTTTTTCGCCTCATATACTGGATGTACTCTGTGGCTTTGTCTAGGATTTGAGCTCGAGACGCCTGTTTGGTAGACTGCTGTTAGTGACACATGCAGAAAGTGAAGCAATGACACACACATCACAGAGTCATCATCACATTTTCACAGAGCCTCCCTGCTTCTGTCAAACAAACTACAAATGTGAATCTGGGCTCACAGCGCCGGTTCTGAGCGCTCAGTGGTCGTCTGTCACTTCACTCAATTATTCCCCTGACATCTAAACACACTTATGCAATCTTTAATTCATTGGCAAGTATAAACCACAGATGAGCATTATTTATTCAGATAATAAATTAAATTCTCTAACAATGAAGTGAAATAACTCAAAAATCAAATATGACATTTTTATTGCTACATAATATTTTAAGACAATTATCCTTAGCAAATGTGCAAAATACAAAATTTTAATTGCCAGCAGCTAAATCACAAGATGACATTTTTACTTCATAAAAACACAGAAAAAGTATTTTTTATTTGATCAGCGTGTAAGAAGTCAAATAATCCATCACTGTCACTCTTTAAAATTAAAAAAAAAAACAACCATTTAAATTACGAAAAAAAATGTAACATGTAATAAAAAGTGTAAACAAATTTTAAAAAGCTCATAATCATAACTTACCTTCATCTACAACCAGAGGAAAACAGCTTAGATTGACTGGAAAGGCCTGGATTAAACTGCAGAGGTGGGAGGATAATCTCCTAATCTTGCTGTTTCAAAAAGCTTTTTCTGCAACTTCTGTTAATTTAATTTAAAATGTGAGATTTCTCTCTGGCAGCCAGGAAGTTAAACTGTTAGGTATGGTAGAGGGTCTGTGATGCATTTCTTCATCGTTTCTTTGAGACACCGTATCAGAAATAAAAATCTATTAGAGGTTTTTAGTTTAAGATGGGGTTTATAATTTATTAAAATTACCAAAGTGAGATTGTGCAACTGCAACAACATTAGTTTTAGATGTTTTTACCAGGGAGGTAAACAAACAGAACTTCTTCCCTAGATAATTCAATTATCAACAAGAGAAAGTAAAACTCCCAGATTAAGGCTTCAGAATGACTAATCCTAATCTTTATTAGTAAACACGAAGTCCAAGATAATGGAGATGTTTGATATCCCATACTTAAACATACTTAAATATTGCTACAAATTACCTTAAGGGTTTATTTCAGACAATACGGCTTTATGTGTGAAGCACTTTTTAAGCTGCTTCACATAAAATACAAGCACCAAAAATCTACCAAATAAATTAAATACAGTGAGAAACAATGAAGGAAAAGTTAATTCAGAGAAAAAGTGATTAAATGTGATTTAAAACTTCAAACTGGTCCAGATAAACAGCAGCTCGTCAAACAAGATGGCGGCTCTGAGCTATGGAAACCAAAGGCATTAGTGAGAAAAAAACTGGAATTTAATTGCTAAAGCCGATTTGTGTAACATTTCTACAGCCAACTCGGCTCTGCCTCAGATCCCTGAATGGGCCTTTTGTGGTGCGATGACAAACTCTGGGCCCGATGTGTCCAAACCTTCTCAATGACACCGATGTGAAAACAGGAAGTGAGCAGCGAAATGTTCTCGTAATAACTTCCTGACGCTGGTCCAAGTACTTCAACTGCCTCACTGCTGCCAATCTACACTCTCCCACCATCTGCTCCTTTCCCAGCCATTGCAGCCACATTGAATTTAAAGAAAGAGAAAAACGGACAGGATGAAGCTGTTCTCCTTGACGAGGGTCTGAGCGTTACCAACCTTCTCTCCCTGCAGGGCGGGCACCGAGTCCCGCAGGCTGTGAAAGCTGTCTTTGATGTGGTCCCTACGTTTGCGCTCCAGTGCATTGTGATGAGCCCGTTTGTCTGCCTGCAATGACAAGTCACAGGGCCTTCAGCCTGGCAGCGTGGGCAGCGGGACGGCGGGTGTCCAGCTGGCCGTCCGCGCTCACACCTACACAAGCTGCTCCGCGGCGCTTCGTTCACTCTGGGAGCTACAGAAAGGCAGGATCAGCCGTTTAAATGGGAATTACTGGGAAATAACTGATGGATCAGACTGATGAACAAATACCTAAAGATAGGAGGAAATGTTCTTGAAGATGCCGAGCACAAAATCAAAATTAATACGATTTATAAAATGTAAAGTGGATTAAAACAGAACGTTCATAAATGTCCAAAAGTTAAAGGAGCGGTATTTTGTATTTTACACGATGCATTAAATTATCGATATTAGCTGTAAAATTCAATAGACGTCGAATATTCTGTCAAAATAACTCACCGATATGAAAGACGTTGGTTTTATACAACAAACCAGAGACGATGATGCCTGCAGCACATCAACTTTTCACCGTGTGTCGTTGAGCATGTCATAAATAAATCCGACATTAAACATAATGCATTTTCAGCCTCCTTTTTAGCATTTGCATGTGGTACCAGGCAACGATTCAAAGAGCCGACCCTCTAAGCTTTAGTTGTCCATTTGAAGGAATAAATACTTCTTTGCCACACGACCTGGTCAGCATCCTGTCACTCCATCACCGTGACTCCGGCCTGCAGCCGCTCATCAGACCCCCATCCTGCAGTGAGTCCAAACTCAGGTCACATCAGCAGCTGTCACTCTGACCTGCTACCAAATACGCCATGAATACCAAACCAGAGAGGAAGAAAAGCAACAAACTCTCACTGAAAGACTCCATTTAAAAGGATGTTTGGAGATGAACATAAAGGCCCCAAAATGTGCAAATTCTCTGTTCATGCATCATTTAATTAAGCCATCCTGGCTTGATTTTGCCAAACCTCTTGTACAATCATTAAACACCAGCTTGAAACTGACACAAAAACACAGACTTGCATCCTAATTGCCCTGTACGAGGCACAACATGGCTGCCACCGTTACATGGCCAGAACCGAGCTGGAGATCAGCTCACTTCTCTGTTTTTAGGCCAAACCATCAAATCCTCCAATCAAACGTGCTTCTGGACTAATCCACGCTCTCAGGCCACAGACATTCAGCCCAACACTGACACCAGAGGCGGGACGAGCCAGACTGAGCGTCTTCAACAAAACTCAATTAATATCACCAAGTATTTCTGGTCTAGTTTCTACCTTAGTATTACACTCAAAATAAGACAAAACTAACTTAACAAGTAACTTTTCAGCAAGACATGAGCTTGTTTAAATCAATTATTCCTTAAAATTCAATGAAGAGTGTAAGCTATAAGTGAAGTAACAGCGGAGCAAGACATTTTTTTGGGGAAAAAAATTCAAATATTGTTGTATTTGTCTTTTGTTTATTTAAAATAAAAACACAATTAGCCTTGTGGGGGGCAAGTTAAGCCTGGTGGCCCGCCAGGCTTATAATACACTGGGGGAAACCTGGAAGTTTGCCCTATCAAAAACCAAAAAACTTTAATTTTGCCCAATGGAACTGGGAGACATTTTAAATACCCCCCCCAAAAAACAGGACAACCAAAAACAATAAATAAAAACAGAAATAAAAACCACTTACAGCTGAAGCCATAAATAAAATAGACTACGATGTGTTTTGCAAACAAAATTTGTTTCAAAAACTATCAGAATTAAATTTATCAAGCTCATTTAAATTGCTCTTTGTAACAGGCTTACTTATAACTAGCACTTTTCCATCTATATGAAGGAATTATTGACATAAAACTAGTTCTAATATCTTGCTGAAAAGTTTGTTTTCTTTTACTCAAAGTGCACCAATATTTGCATTAGAAACTAGACCAAAAATATTCTGTAAAATTTGGTGCTTTTGCAGTGCAGAGCTGATGTGGAGCCAACGTTGCACTTCGTCACGAGATTTCAGCAGCCGAGTTAAAGACGAGGTAGCAGACATGTGACTCATGCCGTCAAGGAATCACAATGACAAACCAAAGTAACCACAAAAGAGACATAAAGCAGGCCGAAACAAGTTCAAGTTTCAGGGGCAACACGGGAAGGAAGCTGCCAAAAGTTTGAGCTGCTCAAATTATCCACAAGATACGAGGATTTGAAACACGCTGCCCAATAATGAGCCTTAATGTTGCTCAACTGAAACTAAAACTCCAGGAAAAACCAGAAATATTCCACCGGCACCAACCACATCCCAGCGTCTCGTGACTGGATTGGTCTGCGCTGCCACAGCATCAGCTAAACTCCACGTGCCTCCTAGCATCCACTCCCTGCATCAACCCTGCCATAAACAAACACATGACTAACCTCTGGAGGTATGTGCATTTACAAGTCTGGCAGTGACGGTTTCAGCACAAACGGAAAGAAAGTGTGGAGAGGACAGACAGACGGCAGGTTGTCGGCTTCCACCGCCACGACACAAGCCAAAAAGCCAATTTTCCGCACATCTGGAGACGAGGAAAACATTTGCTGAATCTGCGAGAGTGATGTCAGAGGGAGGCGGTTGACGTTTCATTAAACAGCGACTGAGATCTGGGAATGTGGCCTGTTCTGAAGCAGCAGGTTGGCCTTCGGGCCAACGACTCACATCAGCCTGCTAGATTCAGATTACAAGACAAAATACGTCCATGTTTCTGCCCAGAACCTCATTTTATTGATACAAGCTACAACAGTGAGCATTATTTAAGACCTGACATTTAATCACACATTTATAGAGTGCAAGCCTAAACAGATGTGTTTTATATTAAAAATGATGAATAAAGGCTCTCAGAACTCCAGCTCTTCTTTCACTTTACACACCTATGTTAATCTGGGTTTTTTTATTCAGTTAATTAAAACGACCTAGTTCTAGAGCCTCACTGATGCTCAGTCTGCTTTTATAAATATACACGAACTTTGTGCCTTCTCAGCTCTAAAAGAGACAATCCGAGTCAGAAAACTTCATGAAATTACTGACGTTTGTTGACGGGACGCAGCAATTAACAACTCATGGCATAAAATGAGCATTTTTCTGGACACACCAGCTCCGCTGCTCCTCCATTCTTTACATACTTTGATGGTGAAGCTTTACAAAAGAGGGCAGGGTGCCAAGCCCAAAGTTGCCTTGGCGTATGGAAACCTGGGCTCCTCCTTACTAGAGTTGCTTTCTTTATCCAAGAAATGAAGCAGAACAGAACTAGCATAACGTGACACGTTCCCAACATGAACCCATGACAATTACTGCTTACGTTGCATTTAAATTACCGATTCATGCAAATGCAGAGTAAAAATTTAAACAAAAGTTTCTCTTTTCACTCTAGTTTCTGTTTCAAATTCAAACTAAGATCATAGACGAGATTCCAGCCGCACCGATGAATATCACCTTATTTTAGCTGCGTGAATAAAGCAGCTTTTATGTTTAAAATAAATTCTATCTGGTAAAGTTGTAGCCCTCTGACATTGTCCAACTTCGTACATTTGGTCATTTCTTGTAAAGAAAACAAAACCTAACAAACTGATATGTTACTGTAAAGAGCACTGGTTTGAAAAGTGTTGCTTACGGGTACAAACAGGAAGTAGGAAGGGAAAACGACGATGCCAGGGGGGTAACTGACCCGGAGCAGTTAGCACTCATGACAGGACGCGCCTTTCAGGAATTTGGGAAACACTGGCTCTTGTTTTCATACCAGAAACCATAAGTAAAAGCTCCTTTTGGTCAAAAAATGCATTACAAAGAGTCCAAAATTTTGTAGAAACTTAAGTAGCATTTAGATTATTTTCTTTTTTATTTTATTGAACTATTTTCACAAAGAATCTGGAACGCGCGGCGCTTTAAGCTGCTTTTTTTGTAAAGTATCTCAAGCTCACAATGATTATACTAAGAAAATGTAATTACTGCCAAAACTTTTTAAATTAGATAACAGTTTGGTCCGTTCAAATACAACATGCTGTGAGCTAAACCACAAAACCTCAGCTGGAAGGTGAAATTCAAGTCTTCAACAACCTCTAGGTTTTCTCACAAGCATAAACACTGACTTGTTCCTATTTCCTGTTTTAAAAAACAAACAAAAAGTCCCCACAGCATAATGCCGCCACCAACATGTTTCCCCACAGTCATGGTTATTTGAAATAGTGCGGGATGTAAAGTTTTCCAAAACACAGGCCACACATTGTCAGTTACGGTTGGTGGCGAACATTTTAGCAAATACAAATCTGAAAAGTGCGGCAAGCCTTATTCGTCATAGCAACTCCCTGATTGTTCCTGATGAGGAAAAAGCTTAATCCTTTAAGGGGTGAAACTGACGATGCTTAATACAATTTCTAACTCATTTAAAAAAAATAAAATCATTTTAAATTCAGACGCCAAGAGGAAAAAAAGGGACGTGTTTTCGTGCAGCAACCAAGTTCTGCACTGGCTGCATCTCTTCCCGGTTGGAGACGCAGCTATACGTCATTCATTTAGCCGCCTGTAGGGAGAAGATGCTCTAATCTCTGGCTGCAATACAGGAAAAAACATCCCGCCGCAGTCCGACATGCAGGCGCGGTTTCACCACACCAACAACAAAACAACCACACAAAAAAAGCCTCTCTGCTCTCAGACTCCTCTGCATCCTCATCCTAAAGCGGCTGGTTACCGAAACGATGCGCGAAACGCCAGAAAGCCACTGATCACAAGCGGAATCCCGGTGGCGTGAAGTCAAGCGCCTATAGGAGGAGGAGGAGGAGGAGGAGGAGGAGGAGGAAGGCTGCAGCCACGGAGGACACACAGCTTTGTGTTTACCGGGGGAGAAAAACAACAAACCTGCAACAAAACCAGTCTTTGTAGCGGGATCAAGCTCAGGTCTAAATATAGACGCGTGGACTCGGTGTGGGAAACACCCTGAGACGCGCAGTGCGAGCCAAAACCGCCTCAGTAGTAGAAACGCATCATTAATTCAATTCTCGATGTGTCCAACCACGAATGTTGATTGTTGAAACGTTTGGCTTAATTAAGCAATAATCCTCAACGCTGTGATGTTACGGCCTTCGTCCTTGGGGAAACATTAAATACCAAAACAAGACACATTTTTGATGAATAAAATTAAGTGGAGAGTGGAAACATTTTCTCGACAGTGGACAAATCCCCCCCCCACAGCTTTACGCACCACAGAGTGATATCTCGGTGATTCTTCCTGCAAAGAAACAGAACAAAAAGTACAATTGTAGCCAGAACTGTTCGGCAATTCTGAACTATTACGCTGAAGTAGCTAAAAAGCGACACAATTCAGCATATTAGCAACGAGGCAGGCAAACGGGTTTTGTGAATTAACCGGAATCCTACTCAGAAAATAACTCAGAAACGAGCAGCTCGTCGGCTAGCTGGGCAGCTAGTTGAATGCTAAATCGCCAGCTAGCTGCGCATAACGTCCCTAAAAGGGGGGAAAGTGGGTTTACTCACGTCACTATCGACTTCGATGTCATCGTTATCACTCATTCTTCGCTGAAATAGTCTGGTTTTAAAGGGACGGGTAGCTACAAAAACAGCATGGATCAGTTGAGCACCGAGCGGCGCAGCTAGCAGCAGCAGCTCACCTTCTGTTTGGACGGAACCGTCTCCACGTGATTACACTACACACGCACGACTGTTGCCGCGCAACACGCATGCGCCGGTATTTATGTGGGAGTTGTAGTCGGACGACGTGGTTTTTTGAAAATAATTCAAAAACATACGGACTCTCCAAGTATTTAAACGAACAAATGTTACTGTAATACAATTTCAGAATGATTAGAGCTATGATGATTAACATAAATACCTCGAAATGTTTAATTCAAAACGCAACTTTTCTCTTTTGAACTACAATGCCCCAAAATCCGAACGTCTGTATGTGACGTCACAGCGTTCGCTTTCTCGCGTTGCTCCATGGGAGTGGTAGTCTGAGTCATATTTGTATGTCAAAGGAGCTGAAAAAGGCCATGGCTGAGACACGTGGATTTCAAGAATAGACTACATCATCTGAATATTATCAAGGCAATGATCTGAGTTTATTTAGACTCTCTGGCTGCAAAGTAAATAAATAAAAATTGAAGAAAAATGCACATTAAATTTGGTCACAATATTGTGCCTCTTTTATTTTATTTTTTTTCCTATTATGTTTTAAAATGGTAGGTATTGGAGTTGTAAAAATCAACAAAAATATCTTCAATAAGAATTAGGTTAAAAACAAATGGTAAAAAAATTTAAGATTAATATATCTTTATAATAATTGCTTTTTATACTGACTTCCAGTATAATCCATAATCAAACTTTTTCATATAAATTATATACTATAATACAACAGATTTCAGGTGACAGATCATCACAAATGAGCCTATAAGTAGGAGGCAAAAGACGTTTTTACAAATATAAATCTCAAAATAATGCTAATTCTGCAAATCTCCCTGAAATTTGCTCCCGTTCCTGCTGGCTTCCCCAGCAGGGTGGATGGGAGGATGAATATAACTCAACATTCATATCTTAATTTCCCTTTGGAATTAATACATTTTGAATTTTTGGATTTCCACAAAGAAAAACACGAGTTGTGTAAGGAATGTTCTTTTTTATTAATAGGTTGCAAACTATTAGATTTTTTAAAATGCCATTTTCTATGAAAATAAATAAGTTGTTCTTATTTAAACACATTTTCCATTCTACATACTATGAAAACAAGCTATTTTTGCTGTAGCATAACATGGTAGTTGTAGGTCTGGATGGAGCTCCTGACCGTCTCTATAAAGCTTAGCCACTTAGCCCCAACCTCCTTTCATCATGACCTCTGTCTTGACCTTTTGGTGTTACTGCAGATGAGGCTCCTGCTCCTCTGTCCATATGTGGATTGACTCGTGTGGAGAACAAACTCCTCACTCTTTAATTAAAACAGACATCTAACTCACACTGAGTGAAACACAGTTTGTATTTTTCTGATTGATTTGCTGTAATTTTTTTTTCTCGCTTTCTTTTCTAAAATAAAAAGAAGAAATATAAAAAAATATTTTCAAAAAGTTGCTTTTATTCCAGTCATCTCTTCTGTCAGTTGTATGACAGAGTCAGAGAGAAGCTACATTAATGTTTGTTTAATCATGGCAACATATTTCCAGGACCTCTTAAGATTAGGAGAAAAAAAATGTTTTAATGATAAAAATAGATAGATTGAATCCTGCTTTGAAAATCCTGCTGCAGATAATAATTTGATGTGGTAAAATATTACAAATTTCTATTAATTATTAAGTAAAACTTAACACAACCTCACAAGATACTAAACAGATATGATTATACCTTTTTGATATTTTTGTGTTAGGGTTCTCGTAAACTTTTTTATCCTAATATTACGACTATATTCTGGAAATATTATGACTTTAATCTCATCATTAAAAAGAACAAATGTAGCCTGACCCTATGAATAAATTGTAAAACACATTAGTCGAACAAGATGGCGGTCCTCGGCGTGCTGACATCACTCTGACGGCGGAAAGACAAGGAATCAATCGGCAAAAAAGATAAATATATATCTCATTTTCCAAAAATTAAATCTTCAAAAAGAAAAAATTGATTAATTGATCAAATCAATTCATGGCCCAGCCCTAATTTGAGCGCATCACACTGGCTAAATGTGTAATACGTTTGCCAGATTTCAAATAATCTGCTTTCGTGCTTCCTTTTTCACCAAACTACACTGTAGATAAGAAGCTTACAGTGTGGATTATGTGGCTCAGAAAAAGCTGGAAACATCTTCTCTCTTTTCCACCAGCGGGTCAAGAGGCCACAGCAGCTTCAGGAGACGCCATGCTGTCCGTTCCTCCTCCTGCAGATCTGCACTGACCTCCATCTCATCATCTCTCTGCGGATCATCCCGCCAAATCGCCGTTGGAGTGAATTAAACTGAAGGCAGCGCCGTAGAAAAGCAAGAAGGGGCTTACCAAGAAATATTGCATGTGACAGCGTGGCCTAAAACATGAAACCGTAATAAGGCCAGGCTTTAATAATGCATCTGAGGCAGAGAAGCCTCTTCGTCTTCAAGAAGAAACAACAACTGCGAACCACAGTTGACGTTCTTATTTCCAAAGTCATGGATAATGGTGCGGGAAAACGTGTTAATTAAAAATGAAGATATTTCTTGATTCTTGCCACACAGTCAGTTTATTCCCCTCTGGCCTGAGCTCAGTAATGAACAGTTTCAGCTCTATTTCAGATTATAGTGTTCAGTCTGATGGGAGATCACTGATTACAGAACTGAGAGAGGAAGAAAAATTTTTTAAAAAGTGGACATTTTAAGTCTGACTGCCATCAGAAATGCCCAGTTTCTTCTGTAGTTTTAATATAGAAAAACACAACAGAGAAAATTATAAAATATAAATGTTTAGGTACTTTTTTCTTTTTTGCTGTTTTGACACATTTTTAAGTGTGTCACTTAAAGTGTGTCACTTTAAGTGACACACTTAAAGACTTATTAGACTTTACATCGTTTTTAAGTGTGTCACTTAAAAACGATGTAAAATAGCAGGACAATCAATCAGGAGGCCTCAAGCGCTCCACTGGATGCATTTTAAGTGTATTTGTTAAAGGAACAAGTTGTGCCATAAGGATAAAAGTATTTTAACAATCACCAAACAAGAAAATATTTTTAAAACATATGAGCAAACTATACCATAAGAGCAACATTTCATAGTTTATGATGATGTTTTACCAAACTGTTGCTATGATGATGGGCTTTTATTTTTGGCTCAGTTGTCGTGATATTATTGGGTTTTTAAAAAATACAGTCTTATTTTTGGAATGTGTTCTTTTCCTGTAGCATTTTGAAAGAAAATTGTGAATAAATTTTGTCCTCTGATGTGTTCATGTTCATAAATTCTCCCTTTTTTCTGTGCTCTTAATGTCATGGAGAAAAAACTAATTCTACCAGTTTTTGTAAAAAAAATGCTGGTTTGCAACAAACATCCTAATCCTAATCTATTTGATCCAAATTCACTGATCCAGTTGGGAACCTAAAAGGGAATCAAATCGCTTTGATTAACTTATAATCAACAACTTTAAAGCCACAAACACAGCTAGTTTGCTGCGCTGAAGCAAACATGTACGTTTTAACACAACGCAAAATGGCGAAAGAAATCAGCGGCTGCATCTGTGAGGCAACAGTCCTGCTTATCAACCTGAGGAGGGTTATGAGGCAATTTCAGAAAAAGGTTTGAAGGCCATTATGCTGCAGCAACAATGAATATTCACGAGTGGTTGAGGGAGGACAGCTGATAATCTTCTCAGGAAATCGACGTTCCAGTAAATTCCACCCAACGTGAAACAGAAAAACTAAATACAGGAGCTTCATGTTGAACTCTGCAGGTTTCAGTTGGTGTTTTAAATGTTAAGGTCTATTAAAAATACGGAACGAGTTTGGCTTGTTTACAGAGGCTTCCAACATAAAGCTTCTTTTCTAAAAGCAAAACTGTGGCGCGACAAAGCTCATTTTAACCAACCACAAGAGTTCTCCAACTCTTGTTGGGCATTTAAGACCAAAATGGTCCAAAATGGCTGCTTAGTTGTAATGCATATCAGCACGAACACATCATATCTGCTGTTAAGGTTTGAGCTTGCTTTGCAGTAACAGCAACTATCTGTGTTGTAGCTAAAGTTTGTCTCAAACTAAGTCGTGCAAGAAGCATCGATGTGAAACAAACTGAGTCATATGGAAAGCAAATACTGCAAGTTCATGCGTCTGAATGTGGTTTTACGACCTACTGACTCATGATAAGCTGTAGCTATGTAATTTTTCCTTTTTGTCTACTTAATTATTTGCAGAAGCGGCCCCAGCCTGTTTGGCGTCCTGGGTGAACCACCTTTCCGGTGCCACTGGTGTGATGGTCATCTGTGTGTCATCCAGTTTACATGCCTTTGTTTTGCAAAAGCTCATTTTATTCAAACATTTCCCTGAGCTTCAATTCCTATACTTCAGACTCAAACAGATAAACCAAAACATGAGTGCTTTAAAATGTCCCATAGACTTATTCATAACATCCAAATACTGTATGTATCTTCTCAACAACAGACATTTAATATCAGTCAAACATTGAATATTTAAGACATTAGACAACTATGCTGACGTAGTGTAAATTTTCAGACTCAAACTGTACTCATCTTTAATAATTAATAGTAATGTTTAAAGAGTTCAGTGTGTAAATCTTAGTTTTACTTTCACTCTAGGCATAAACAAAAACAACCTGCAAGCCTTAATAACCTTCTACAAGTGAACACGCTTTGCAAATTACCTCTTCTTAACACTTATTTCTTTGCAATTGAATAAAATAAGTAACATAGCTTCACAAACTTCTGCAAGTGTGGAGGAAACCGGGATGGCCTGGAGTCACGCCTTCAAGACAATACACAGGGCAAATTGACCCGCTTCCATAGAAACGGGACACTTTAATGTAAAAAAAACTATTTATAAATCACATTATGATTCTTTCTCTAACATCTGGACAGCTTAGCTACACTTTTAGGGAACATTTCTGAGTTTTATAAGATAATCTGTTTTTTGTTTGTCTGTTTCCAGCACCGTACTTAAGTAAAAGTACAAATAAACTGATAAAAATATACTTTAGCAAAAACAAAAGCTCCAGATTACTCGCTCAATTTTTGCTGGATTAAAAGTGAATGAATACTTGTTTTTAAAAACAGTTTAAGTTTGGAAAGTAGCTTGTTGAATGTA
Source organism: Micropoecilia bifurca (assembly GCA_903067075.1). Taxonomy (NCBI): domain Eukaryota; kingdom Metazoa; phylum Chordata; class Actinopteri; order Cyprinodontiformes; family Poeciliidae; genus Micropoecilia; species Micropoecilia bifurca. The sequence goes on along the minus strand of CAEGAF010178118.1, from coordinate 31,353 downwards.
ATCCCTAAGGCAATGGTGTAAAATATTATTAAGTGCGCCTACTGTATGTATAATTTCTTTAAATTATACACAGTAGGTGTGTATAATTTAAAGAAAGTGGTTTGTCCTTTTAGTGAATAATGCTGCAGATAATGCATGTTTTATTGTTAACTCTCTGTAACAGAGCTTACTGTTGGACGTCAGAATTTCAGGAATGACTGAACTAAATGCCATTAAGCAAAATAAGAAAGAGGAATGATTACAACATTTACATGTTTTATTTAGCTGCAGTAAAAATATTCAAGTAAAAGTTGTCTGCCTGAATGAAGGGGGAATATTCAAGCTTATAGTGGGTAAATAGTCTCCCATTATAAGTCACTATCACAGGTGACTTATAGTCTAATTTATTATATAACAAAAAAAAACTCTTGAGCCTAATAGTTGTTTGTTTTTGTTTTTAACTGATTGACTCAAATAAGTCATCTTTTACTTAATGACCGGGTTAAATCCTGGAGAGGAGTAAAGTAGGAGGGGAGAAGATAAGAGGAAGCGTCTTGCCCAACAGGTAACAACAGGCTGCAAACACGGACTGATTGTCTCTGGGGAAATCAGTTTTCCTTCACTCTGACCTCCTCACACAGGTGTCCAATTTTCACCTGCAGCCTTGCACAGTAAGTCTTTTCACAACGTTCCTGCGTCGGTATTTATTTATTTTTTTCTTACATTTGTTTCATTTTTTTTTGCGAGAGCAACAGGAATCCTGTGAAAGTTATTTGTTTGCACACAGCAAGCATGTGCGTCTGCAGGGAGGATGTGGTTGTCAGCTCTGGAGATGGAGGCAGAAACAGATATAAATAGAAATATGATGCATATTCTTTGATGATGATAGATTTATCAGATTCTGTTCTCAGTTTATATGTTATTTTTTGCTGCTTTTAGCTAATTAGTCATATTAAAAAGTCTGAATAATACCATTCAGACTGATCTAATTCTAACTCTAACCAGTCTGAACATGAATTATGTCTAATTTCATACTTTGCTGTAAGTCCTTTTGTTTTAAAGACTTCAATTCAATTACCATTCACTCCAGCTCATTTCCAACGACACAAGGAAAAACAAACTTTCAAACCTCAGTGGATTTCTTGATTGTCACCCAAAACAATAAGATCCATCTGTGTTTAAATAATGAAAGAATCCGATTCAGAACAGAATCAGATTGCCCAACAGGTAATGCTGCAAGCATGTAAAACAAACAGTCCATAGGTTCTTTGAACTTATATTACATGGACTATAAAATGTGTACTCTGAACTGATGTATGAGACGCTTTTTAATCACTGATCTTACTGAAAAGATCCTGCCTGTCAGTCTAAAAGCAACATGTCTGCTTCTAGCGAAGACTGAAAAAGGCGCCAGATTCAGAGTATTTTTTTCTTAATTTGGCTTCATCTGCACTCTGATAATAATGACATTCTAAGTTTAATGAATCATTAAAGTTTCAAAATTAACATTCAGATGACAGTTGAGGTAGAGCTGTTGCCTTGCAGCAAGAAGGTTCTGGGTTCAATTCCCAGCCCTGGTCCTTCTGCATGGAGTTTGCATGTTCTCCCTGTCCATGCGTGGGTTTTCTCCAGGTACTCCAGTTTCCATGACTGTCAGGTTAATTGGTCTGTCTAAATTGCCCCTAGGTGTGAATGTGTGTGTGTGGTTGTTTGTCCTGTGTGTCTCTGTGTTGCCCTGTGACAGACTGGTGACCCGTCCAGGGTGACCTGCCTCTCGCCCAGAACATCAGATGGAGAGGCACCAGCAACCCTCCTGACCCCACTGAGGGACAAGGGTGTAAAGAAGATGGATGACGGTTGAGACTCTGCCTTTGCTTGATTTTCAGGCCCGGATCTCAACATGGGCGGCACAGAAAATCCGTTTTCTGACCCAGAGTTTCTGAAAAATGATGACTTCTCACCCAATCTGACAGCTGCCAACACCAGCTTGCTTTACCCGTCTCTTCTGTCACCAGTGATGGACAAAACTGTCAACATAATAATGATTACAGCGCTGTTTGTCGTCATGGTTTCACTGGGATGCACCATGGAGGTGACCAAGATCAAAGTAAGCAGCTCATCCACATGAAGCCATCTGTCTGTTTTACAGCTTTTCACGATCACATTGCTGTAATATGTCAACTCTCTGCTGCTTTCCAGGATCACATACTGAAACCGAAAGGTGTGGCCATCGCAATTCTCTCCCAGTATGGCATCATGCCTCTCACAGCGTTTTGCTTGAGTAAGGTTTGTACAGCAGATTTAAATCTGTTCATTTATGAAATAGGTTTTTCAGGCTTCGACCACAGCTGTAGAATTGGTTCAAACCTGCAAAAGCTGAGAAAGTATCATCATAACACCTCACTAAAAACAAAAAATAGAAAAGAATAGAAAAACATTAAAATATTCAAACCTGGCCATGTTCATTTAGAAGTTTGACAAGTAAACAAACAAATTAAAAACAGACTGTTTAAAAGTTCTGAAGATACTCAATGTGAGAAAATCTGAGGACCGAAACATGATAGTTTTCTGTGTAAACAAACAAATCTGAATTATTTTTGGATTCTTTCTTTAGAGTGAAACATCAAGTGAAACATTCTGTTAAAATATTTTTGAGGAGCTGTGCCAACAAGCTCTAATGATTCATGTCCCCACTGACACGTTCTCCTAATCATTAGGCATCTTTATTTATGAGGTAACTAGTACCTTGTGATATATTGAGTTGAATGACCTGCTCAACTAAGCTACTTATTGTTCTTCTTAGCGCGACTCGTCTTGATATGTTCGTCACATACCCTTTGTGGTTGTGTTGCAGGGGTTCCTGCTGTCTGAAACCACAGCTGTGGTGATTCTGATCTGCGGCTGCTGTCCTGGAGGAGCCATGTCCAACATCCTGGCTCTGGCTATAAAGGGAGACATGAACCTCAGGTACACAGACATGTTCAGGAGAGCAAATAAAAGCTCCTGCTCTTTCTCAAACTCTTCAGGAAGTCGTCACACGACCTGGCTTCTCTATTAACCCTTCAACAAAGTTTTTAGCAGCGCCACTGAACAGTAGATGACCCTTTGGACGTGACATCACACTCTCAAAAAACCAATGGGCTCCTTTTAAAATGCTAGAAATCTGTAGCCTAATATCATCTATATTTAGTTGATTTCACTTTGAAAATGGTCAGAGTGCTGCATAAACAAACAAGAACAGAAACCAAACTTGTCATTTTATTATATTTAATGTTTTAATGACGAAGGATCCGGCGGCCATGGATAGTAGCTGTTAATCATAATGACTGTTATCCCTCGGTGAAATCGCACAGCAAACACTTTTTTACCAGGTAAGAAGATTAACGTTTGTATACTTTATAAGTGAGTAATATTAGAAAGATATGAAATATTGCATCTAACCGTTAGTAACCATGGAAACTGTGCCGCACCGTCATGCAGCCTAGCATGTCTGTAATACTAGTTAGCATCTCCTCTTCTGTACGTTTTTAGTGCTGCTCCGGTGTAAAGGGAAACGCTGTGTATGACATAGTGACATAAATAATGTGGTGTGAATTCAGGGAGTTGCCTACTTTGATAAACACATCAGGAGGGAGGAGGTCATGGGTCGTTTCTAAGCTGGATATGAGAAGATTCTGTAATTATCTCCGTCTATGACCCCCAACCAGGTGCGTTATGTCGCCTATACAAATTACCTTAACTAAAACAAGTAGAGGCCATGAATAAACTGGCAAAAACAAGTTCGGAAAACAACTTAAGTCGCTCTGTTCAATATTCTTATCTCCCACTTTGAACGTCCAGCATGGCGATTAAGTGAAGTAGTTGCAAAGGGTCAATAATGAGTTCAGCTGATGTGCAGCTCCACAATGTGTTTGCTAATTGCTGCTGGCTAGTCTGAAGGAGCAGAGTGAGGTAGGAGCCTTGCCTTTGTCCTCACACCAAGGCCTGGTGCACAGCTGAATGGTTCCCACTGGAGATTAAATGATCTCTCAGGCAAGCATGAAATAACCAAAGCAACACTCCAGGCATTGTTTTTGATGAGGGAATAACATTATAACATGATGTAAAGCTCAGAAACGTTGATAACATAATACTGCTCATTTAATAACAAGTAGGGAATGGCTTCTGTGTGAACTAACCTTTCAAGATGACTGTTAATTGTCAAAGTGTGGATGAAAGACTATTATTCTACAAACAGAAGAATTTCAACAATAAAGTCAAAATGGTGGGGAAAAAAGCTTTAAATTCTGTTTTGCACTTAGTCACAATAATAGTAATGTGGAAAAGAAATTCTAAAGGAAAAGCAGTTTGCTTATACTGCTGTGTTCCTACAGTTTTAGTGTTTATATGCACACATAAAATTCTTGCTTAACTTTTTACTGTCCAAGAGAATTTACTGTGCCGCCATAACTAGTGGGAATAAAAACTACCTATTGTGTAATGTTATGGACACCATAAACCGTCTTGCAGTTACCAGGTTGAAAGTTCACCTGATTGACTTGACAAAACAAAACCCGCATTATTTACCTCATCGGCGACCCCTAGAGGGCTTACTGTTCATTACAAGTAAAATTAGGCAGGCACAAACTTTAAACTTTCAGTGGGTGTATGTTGCTGAATAAATATATATATATATATATTTATATATATATATATATATTTATATATACACATACACATTTTTTTTTCTTTATTCAGATTTGTAAAAAGTTTATTATGCTTATTTATCATTAAAAAGTAGGTAATGTTCTGTTTCTTTTTTTATCTTACCATCCTGTGATTAATTGATCTGAATTTATTAAGTCTGTTTCAGTGTAAGGATTGGAGAAGTGCAGGTTGATGAACTGCTCTTTTTAATATATTAAATATTGAAGATGGAAAAGCCTTTCCAAGCCTTGAAACTGTGCTTTTGTTGTCTCTTGAGCATTGTGATGACCTCCTGCTCCACGCTGCTGGCTCTGGCCATGATGCCTCTGCTGCTGTACCTTTACTGCCACGGCTTCTCCAACCTGCAGAAAGCGGTGCCCTACGTGGGCATCGTCATTTCCCTGCTCGCCATCCTGGTGCCGTGCGGCGCCGGCATCCTCATCAACTACTTCCGGCCGCAGTATTCAAAGATAATCACCAAGGTTGGTCCAATCAAGGTGGAACAAATGTATTTTAGTCTTTCCATATTTTTCTTTTAGGTTGTCAATTTTTAAACCCGTTTTAAGTTGGTTATAAATGAGTGTAAGAAAGAGCCCAAAATGACACCAGGACGTTTTAAAAGAAGCAGAAGAAAGTGAAATCAATGGAGACTGCTATCAATTTGAAAGTCTGATCTATTTCCTGTTTCTGTCGTTTTCAGGTGGGCGTCTCTGCTTTGATGATTTCCATACCTGTCGTCTGCATCATTTCCTTCGTTGAAACTGGAAGCTCCCTCCTTAACATGCTCTCGCCTCCCATCATGGCCGCCGCCGTCCTCATGCCCCTGATTGGCTACGCCTTTGGTTACGTCATCTCCTGGATTTTCAGGCTCACACAGCCGTAAGTCCTCGACGGTATTTTATTTTATAGTGGCTTTATGTTGGGGCCACAAACTTTATAGTGCAGGTGACGTGGCACCGACGTCACGCAATGCAGATGGAGGTCAGGAAGTAAACGCAGCCTGTTTACTTCTGTTGATCCAGCTTCAAAAAGTGTCCTGAATGGGTTTTATCAGCTGTTCTAAAAGAGAAAGACGTTATTCTCGGTCTCCAAAGCTAGTTGGTCACAAGGGAGTTAATTTTAAAAAATGCACCAAAAAAGACGAGTAAAGTGTGTCAACAATCTGCGGCTAAAAACAGGAGGAGCAGAAACTACCAATGCCAGAGCTTCCGCTTTCTAACAGGTAACGAGTGAATCGTTTAAATTGTATATTATTGGACAGTTACTCAGAAAGACAAGCATTCTCATGTAGAGGAAGATATATTATTTTTACACCCTGGTCAATCCATGTTTTAATGGGTTTTCTGTAAATCTGTGAATGTTTGACCTAAATTGTAGAAATGCAGAACGACTCAACATACAACTCCAGCTTTAATTTTGGTTTACAGAAGCTAAATAAATTATTTACACGGGAAATACAAGCTCATAGAAATAACATGGGTTAGCATCAGGGTCGGCGTCCTGCAACTCTTAGATGTCTCTCTGGTCCAACACATTTGAATCCAACAGCTGAATCGCCTCCTAAGAGCAGTCAGGTTCTCCAGAGCCTTGCTAACGACCTCAATATTTGACTCAGGTGTGTTGAAGTTGAGATGTATCTAAAAGTTGCAGGAGTCCGGCCCTCCAAGCTTCCACTTCCTGGTCAGGAAGTGGAGAAGTCCACTTCCTGACCTCCACCTTAATTTCATGTGTCATCCAGGTCACATGCAATGAAGCACAATGATGCATGAATCAAATGTTTTTACAAACTGTTGGCTTCATACCATAATTACACAAGTCATATTTAGGCAACTTTTCTGTAAAGTATTGACCTCCTTTCTCTGCTACCCAGCCTTTCATCAGGACACTTACTACAATCCAAAACCCATATTTTCTTTCTTTTGACTTTGGATTGTTTAGAAATGTTTTTTCTTGTGTACGACTGACCTAGTCAATCATGAACAACCTCACCTCCTTATTTGGCAGTTTTGGTCATAAAATGCACGTCTACAGGGTTATATTTGTGCCACTAACCTGAGCGAACAGTGAAACTGGTTTTAGTGCTAAAACACAAAATCTTACCAAGCATTTTTGGTCTAGTTTCTAATGCAAATATCTTAGTTCACTTGTAATACGACAAAACCAACTAGTTAGTTTTCAGAAAGATATGGGAGCTTGTTTAAATAATTCCTTAAGAGAGACAAAAATGTCTATATTTTCCTATTGGCAGATTATTTCTCTCAAGGGAAAAACGTCAGTCTCTGCATGTACCAGTGAAAGTCATTGACTCACGTTGGATGAATACAAACTCACACCAGCTTTTGCACATTTTGTGAAATCTCCCTCCATTCGAACCTTTAAGTTCGTCTAAATATCGATTCTGCGTCAGCTTGCGACAACCACGATCGTTTCTCTACATACGTTCATGACTTATGCATAAATCTACCCTCACCCCTCAGAGAGCGGAGGACCGTTGCTATGGAAACTGGCTGTCAGAACATCCAACTGTGTGCCACGGTGGTGAAGGTGGCCTTCCCCCCCGCTGTGATCGGACCCATGTACCTGTTCCCACTCGTCTTGGGGTTCTTCCAGATAACCGAGGCGGCACTGATCGTCGTCCTGTTCAGGTGTTACCACTGGTTCACGACAAAAGGAAAAGGTGAGACCTGCTGAAGAGGAATTTTAAAAATAACGTTTTATAGTAGTTTTATCTTTAATTTATCGCCTTCTGAAGATGGGAATAGCACTGATTGTTTTTACGTTTCTTTACATATTTGTAATCAACTCTTTCATGCAGTGGACAACTTCATGAAAGACATTTTCACGTTATAAATCCACAGACCACTGAAGTGGACAACAGTGCATCATGCAATACACTGCTGACTACTGGCCATCCACTGCAAGTGCATGAAAATATTTGATAAATTCAATATGGCAGGAAGACGAAAAAAGCAGCTCAGAAATATCCAGTCCCTCCTGCTGCTGTAAAACTCTAGCAGGTACAAACATTGTGACACTATAAAGACTAATGCTGGTGATGTACTTTCCAAATAATTTTGTATTTGGAGAAAATTACAAATGATCACCTAAAATCAAAAACAGAAAAAAAATCCTGACGTAAAGGATCCCAATTTATGCTTGAAATTAAGTCAAAAAGACAATCACATTTGTATCTTACACTGCAATTACCATTAAAATACCTAAAGTACCTTATTTTGGTAGGTGTCATTTTTAGCTACCGATTGGTTTAATTATTTTCTGTTTTATGTCCAGAACTGAAAGAATAATTTTGTTCCTTTGACAAGAAAGGTTGGCTGAAATAATTAAGAAATAATTCGATATTATAGATTTCACATAACCATTTCAGAAAAACATTTCTGGAGTTATTTTATGTGTTAATAAAGTTCTGGAGATGTGTATGTTTTCTTTATGTAATAAAATAATTTAATTGATCAACAGATTCATACCAGCCGACATCGACAGAGGAGAAGCTGAAGGAAATCTCTGAAGGAACTTCGTGACCAAAAAAATATCACTTTAAACAAGTGGGAAAGTGTCATAAAAGCATATTAAAGACAAAACCTATGGTTTATTAAAATTGATTTATTCATCAAGTCTATTTTCAATACACCATACAAACAACTATCTTCACTGAAAATAAAAATCCTCATGTACAAAAAAAAAACAAAACATTTTCCCTCAGATTCATGTCTATATGTACACACACAGTAACGTCTGTCAGAGAACCCTAGTGGTAACATGTACACATCTCAACACTTAGCAGGAGGCTGCAGTATGTACACAAATCCTCAAGTTAACAAATATCACTCCAATAAGTAACATTATTGCTCACATAGAGCAACTGAAGGGTTGGCTTCATCCTCAAGAGTTTTGCCTCTGTACAAAAATGTAACATAAAAAAAACTAGCATACGTGAAGAGAATATACAGGTTTTAAACCAGTGGAAAAATCTGCAGCTGTACAGTTGTGAGCCTGGAAGAGAAGCTGCCAATGCGAGGAAAATCTGTTTTGTATTTTAGCTTCAAGCACAAAAAAGGACTGAATCTGGATGGAAAATAAAAGAACAAAAATCCTGAAGGAAGAAGAAAAAAAAAAAAGCAATAACCGGGTCCCATAATTCAGCCATGTTTATGGTGGTTCACTTTGTAATCTCAACTGTACTGCTGCGTTATAACACGTGTATAAACAGAGGCGAGGCGTCACTCCGAGTTCAGAAGCATTCTGGGAAAATCCTGCCAATTAATAATGGAGAAACGACAGCTAATCGTTTCAGACGAGCCTGGTTTGTGTTGGTAAAAAATAACTTGAGGACAGTCACAAGAACAATCCAAAAAGGAAACAAAAATCTGAAACAAAACCTCACCTCTCTGCTTTCCCAGGAGGCAACAGGAGTTTTCTCTCTTAGGTTTTTGAGCCCGTTAGCGTTGACTGTCGGTAGAAGGAGAGCGGGACCGTGGGGATCTGGAGCGAGAACGGGAGCGTGAGCGGGATCTGGAACGAGAGCGGGATCTGGACGACCTCTGGGCCGGCGGCGGCGAGGACGGCGTTACTGATTTGCTGTTTTTGGACGAGCGTTTGGGGTCCTTTGATTTGGGGCTGGGCGAGGAGGCGCCGCGCGCCGGCGTGCCGCTGCGGGAGCGAGAGCGAGAGCGGGAGCGGGAGCGAGAGCGAGAGCGGTGGTGGGCCTTGGCGGGACTCCGGGATCGTCTGGGCGAGCGGGACTGGGAGCGGCCGCGGGAACGGGAGCGCGAGCGGGAAGAGCTGTCCGAACGGGAACGGCTTCTCGACCTAAAAAACACAGAAACACGACAGTTAGGATGGAAAAATGGTGACTGAGACAGAGAGCGATGTTTTCAAACTCTTCCAGCAAGTTTCAATTCACTGTTATATGATATGTTAATAACGACTCCATGTTTCTGTGCCTCTCTTCTAAGAACAGACAAAAAAAATTTAAATAATGTTTAATGACCCATGAAACAATCCAAACAATTAGAGGTGAGGTAAATGACCTTAATGCTCAAATTAACCAAGAACCAAAACCCAAGAACAATGCAGTAAAAAAAAAAAACTAAAATAAAGTTCTCGCCACATTTTCTTGCATTTGGCAAATATAAATAATTTTGGTGATTCCAATTAGTCTAAAAGAAGAAAATTTTAGTTTTAATTTAATTTCAGACAGTGAGAAAAAAACTAATCTCGTTACATCTGATTTCAACCATATGTAACAATTTCCAAATTTAAGTTTTTAATAAAACATTAGTTTACATTTGACTACAAAACTGTGATATTCTGCACCTTAAACACTTAATTCAATAACTTCAAGAACCTGTGCAAAATGTGTTACATTTCTAATACTTTCCGTGCTCCAACAGTTACTTTTGAAATGTTTAATTTTTTATTAAAGGAGAAATTTGATGCAGGAAACTCACCTCTTTTTGGAAGCTTCAATAAGCTTGATTTTCCTTCCATTGATTTCCTTTCCAGACAGTTTTTCAAGGGCATTTTTCAGATCACTATGAGAGGCAAACTCAACCACCCTGAAAAAAAATAAAAAAATCAGCTGCGTCATCTACTGATATTGATCACGTGTCTGTCATTATATATTGCTATAGATTTATTGCTCAGCCTTAAGATGGTAATAAATCATCACTATGTGAAGAAAACAACAAAATAAAACTGTAATAACATGTATACGTCCAGAGGTTTTCCTGGATAAATTCCCTCCCGTTCTCTTACCCTTCGTTGAGTTTTGGGCGATGTGCGTCTGCGAATGTCACCTCGCCAGCTTGTCTCATGAAATCCTTCAGGTCCTACACACGCAAACTCAGGTCAGTTTTCGGAGGGGCGCGTCGAGCAACAAGCACAGGCTGAGATATTAACTGCACTGATTTACCCAAAGGGGGAGATAGTTAGAACTACACAGAACTACAGCAATTACAGAGGATGAGTCCAAGGAACTCAATGGCTGCTCACCGACTCAGTGCTTCTTACAGGATTGGTTTTAGAACAATTAAAATACAGATTAAAATAATAATAATGTTTTGATGTGAAGCCCTTTCTGTCGGGGTTCACTGCAGCACAAGGTCGGTCTCCTCCAGCAGCACTGAGATCTGTGAGCCCATCGCTCCTTTAAAACTACACAGACGATCATCTTCATCAGCTGGGCTGCAGCTTCTGGCACCAAGAGCCCCATTTCCCCCCCGATCAGGAGGGTCCGGGTGGTGCCGGGCGCCGGGACCGCCCCCGTCTCGGCACCCCACCTCAGTAAAGAGAGTGAACAGGGTGGAAGAGAGGAAACTACTACCTGAGAGCGATACCCTTTGGGGTGGGCCGCAGGCTCTCCCAGCCCACCATTACCAGGGTAACAGCAGATTTTATCCACGGGCCCCTGGGAGGAACTCACACCCTCTCTCTCTCACGATGTGCGGGGGACACCACGGGGGGGGAGGCGGGACGGGGGGGGATATCGATCGATCGAAGCCCCTCAAATTAACGAACCATCGATCAACACGCCACCACCATCGACTCTCGCTCTCTCCTCTGCTTTCTCTCTGCCAACTCTGTTTCCTCTCTCTCTCGCCCTCAACCACACAGCTGGCGGTGCGAGCGAGCGAAGGGCCGCCAGCGCCTCTAGTGTGGAGCGAGCGCTCACATGACCAGCAGGCATCAACTAGGAGTAGGACACACTTCTGACAGCACAGGCTCAACCCAGACTGAAGGACCCAGAAGGGGTTAACTCCACCATAAGCGAGCTCTTCCACATGACACAACAGTCAAGCTGGCAAATAAAGGGGTGGAGAATTGGTTAAAATGTGAAAACATGAACAAATTTGGTGTTTTGTTGCTTTGTGTTTAGCTTAAACTGCATCTAAACAAACATCAACAAGTGTCTAATTCTGAAACAGTTACAACAGTTACTGAAACCAACTCACCTGGCTAAGTCTGACAGTAAAAATTTAATTTCTTAAAGTTGGTTTTTAGCAGCCAATTGTACAACAATGTGTATTTTTGGAATTAAATAAATGCAGGTGGAGATATTTGTGAAAAATGAGACATTTAAAAGAAATGCTGACCTGCCAGCTGACGCGGGAGGACAAGTTTTCCACAATCAGTCGGTTCTCAGTGCGCATGGGAGGAGGGTTTCGGCTGGGAGGAAATTAAAAAGGAACAACATTCCATTCATTACTACCTTCTACAGATAAGATGAAACAAAAAGATAAAACGTTTTGAAATGTCTGACACTATAAATCCAACTAGTTGGTGAACAAATCATTATTTTAACACAATTTCCCTGATCTCAATACTATTTAACATAAAATACAAGCCAACTTTTATTTCAATTACACATAAATAACTGAGCCATCAGGAACAATAAATAAAAATAAAATGTGTTTGAACGAGATTTTCTGGCCTGTCACGATAAATTTTGCTGGACGATAAATTGCCTCAGAACTTATTGCGATAAACGATATTATTGTTTTAAGAACCTTTTCAAGTAATAAAATAGTAATAATGCCATAAAAATGCAAGAACACATTCTCAACGATCAATAAACTTTAAATTCTAATAAAAATTTAAACACTGGAACTGGAAGACATTTGAAATATCCAACAGTAAGTAAACAACAGAAACAAATAAAATAAATTATGAAGTCTTTGTAAACAAAATTATCTTTCAAAAACAGGTAGTTGAGATCAAAACACCAGACAGAAGACTTTTATCGTTCAGTTTTTGGTAATAAGAGGAAAAAAAGAGAAAGACGACAAACCAAGCAAATGAAAATGATTGAGTTTCTTTTAATTTATCATGCGATTAATTGAGTTATTGCTTATTGTAGCCGGGCTACATTTATCATATAGAAATAACCTAAACCAAGTTCACTCTGCTTCAACTTCAAACTGTCTTAAGGTGTATGAAAACATATGGTTTCAACCGCAAATAATGCTTTCCAAGTTTAGGCGTTTCATCAAGTGTTACATTGGACTTTATTACAAAGATGAGCTGTTTGAATGGATATTTCACACCCATACAAACTGAAAAACAATAAAACAGAAACAACAGGAAAGTAAAAGCCTGTTTACCTCCGACTATTTTGGGAACCTCTACCATAGCGGTCAGAGAAACGTCCTCCGCCGCCGCCACCTCCTCGCCCGCGGCCGCCCCGCAGACGCACACGGGCATGTTCAATGGTGACCCTGCAGGTCAGGAAGGGGAGACTGGATTTAGAAAACAGAAACTCCAGAAGCTCAACTGACAGGCAGGATTTAGTAAGACAATTAAGGATGTGAGTAGGAGGTTGGTGCTTATTCACTCCCTGAACTCCAAGTTACAACCACAAATCATTAGGATTTAACGTGACACCATGGAGTGGCAGGCATTTACATTTAGCCCCTTCCTGAGTCAATACTTCAGAATCAGATTTCACCACAAACTAGTGTTTTGGTCCAAGTCTGCATGTCTACACACTGCAATACAACAGGACTTATTACAATAACTCATCACATCTTCTCAAAGTATGTTTGTTTTGTTAGTATTGCAACTGCTGATGTAACAGTATATACCTGCAATTTCTGTTACATTTTCAGGGTTTGTACATTTTCCCCCACAGTAAGGTTCAAGCAATTTTCCAAAGTTAAAAAAAATAAATAAATCACAAGACAGTTTCAATTCACCGTTGTATGATAATTAACACTGTTGTTAATGCCTAGAATATATGATATTCTACAGCAAAGACAGGATAATCTAAAATATAATAAAATGTTATGTCTTACATAAAATAATTGACCTAAAACAGTCAGTAACAGAAGTTTAGTCTGATTTAATGTCAAACAGGGCCAAAAAACGTGCAAGTATTTTTATTATTTATTCATGAAAACATCTGATTTCAACTGTAAATAATACTTTCCAAATTTAGACTTTCAAACATTAGATGGCACGCTTCAAGCATTTTAAGCAGGTTTTATTTGTAAAAATCATTTTCCTGCTGCTTTTTTCCCCTACATTACTTGCAGCCCTTTACATAAAACCCTATAAAATACACATTAGGGTATTATAAGCCTGGCGGGCCACCAGGCTTTATTTGTGCCCCCACCAGGCTAAGCAATGCTTATTTAAGTTTTTTGATGTTTGCATTTTTAAAACTTTACAGTTGGTGTTCAGATATTAAACTTCCAATATTTCAATAACGCATAAATATAAAAGGATATTTTCAAATTTCCTGTCAACTTTAAACATGTTTTAACTCAAAAACACGATAGGCCGCTTGATGAAGGACAAGGCAAGTTTTCTGGGGGAAACCTTGCATATCCAGGTTTGTGGCCATCTCATCTGTACAGAAACAAATAACTAATACCCCCTGAAAGAACAGTGTACAAACAGAACTGAGTTCAATAAGTCCATTAACTTAAAACAGGAAAATCTCACCTTTCATTACATAACTCTTTGCCATCGAGTTCATACACAGCATCTTCAGCATCTCTAGGATCATCAAACTCCTAAAAACACAAAGAGACGTTCACAAAGGAGTCATGCAACCTCAGCATCTTACTCTTGCAAAATTGGTATCCCACCACATGCATGTTTGAGTAAATCATTGCTTGCAAAACTGATGTCAATTGCTCAACTTGCCCGCAAGGCGTACATTAATGCTGCTTCAGACTCATGCGAAATGTCGGGTTGGTTGCTTTGCTCAGGCTAGCAGAGAAGCATGGAGAGGTTTGGACGGGGGGCCATCCTTCCCTTTTTCTCATTGAAAATTCAATAAGACGTGCAAAAACCACTCCCTCTGCAGTCAAACGTTAGGTTTATAAGGTGGAAATCTCTGGAATAATTTAACCCCACTTTGATTAGATGCTCTCCGGTTCACAAACAGCAATTTTCACCGTGACCTACTTTCTCCTGCGGTGACTCACCACGAAGCCGAAGCCTCTCTTTAGGTCAATGTCCCGAATGCGGCCGTATCCTTTAAAAAACCTCTCCACGTCCTTCTCTCGGGCCGACGGGCTCAGGCGGCCGATGAAGATACGACACCCGCTCATGTCGACAGTTTTTAGTTCAATTTGCTGCAATCAGAGGATGTTATAAGCATTTTCTCCCCGTTAGCTAAAGCCCTGCAAATGCTAGTCAACGGCGGAGGCCTTAACTGTTACAAGCTAATGCATCAAAAATAGCAGCTGAAACCAATTATACCGCTTCTCCTAAATATGCAGAATTGCTATAGTGAAAATATAAATATTCTAACTTTATGTACGTACCGGAGGGAGATTGCAGATCTATTCTTTCTTATTTTATTTTTTTCTTTCTATCCCATGAACCGTCGACTGTAATGCAAGATGAAACAAAATGGTGCCGCTGATGTTTCAGGGCGGAGTCTTTTTAAAGAAAAAGCCTCACGTGACCTAGAGCGAAAGCACGGACTGCAGGACACGAACCAACCCGAAACGTATTCCGAACTTTTCCGAATATGACGTCATAAGCACGTCTTTTTCAACTGGTGTAGTTACGTTTTCGACCACTGGGGGTCACTAACACACTACTGTATTGAATCAAACAATGGCTGCCTGCGTTTTTAAGACAAAAGACTTGAAAAACATCGAAAGAAATGTTTTTTAACACTACTTAATAACAGGCTAAGAAAAATAGGTGAACTGTGTTTTTTAGACTCACAAAACAGCAAGTATAGAGACAGTCATATAAAATAAATCTTTAACCATGATATTATGGTTTCCCATGATAAATCTGTAAATGATTTATGAATTTATCAAAGGAACGCATGTGAAATATCCTTAGCTGTACTTGGGTTTATCCAACAGATTCAGGTATTTCTTACATTAAGTTAAGTGGAATTTACGTGATAGATAACATTTTTCCAACATTGTTTTTTAGTCAAAACTTTAAAGGTGTATCATGCATTTATATTTAGTTAATTCCCCTTTGAGTGTAGTGATTAAGCCAACATAAGACATTCAGTTCAGCTGAAAAAACACTAAATATTGTTGTAACTCATAATATCCATGTTTCTTTTTAGAATTAATGTAAGTCTGACTTTACAGAGATTCTGTTGAAGCTTCTAACAAAGCTTTTGTATAACAATCCTGTAAAGAAGATGATTATAGTTGTCCCTTATGTTCTCCATTTGCACTCGTTCCAGTTTTCCCACTTTTCAGACATGCATTTGTCAAACTGTTTGTAAATCGTGTAGTGTTCCCCATAAAACTGCAATAAATCTAAAATTAGCTCTAATTGGTCTAAAATTTGTAGCCATAGCATGGCGAAATGTAAAAAAGTTACACGGGTATAAATACTTGCAACCCTGCCCACGTGATACACTTTCAAAAATGATGTGTGCATTCATTTAAAACTGGTCTAAAACTATCAATATCAAAATATTTGCAAGAATATTTCAATCCAGCACGAACAGAAAAAAGCAGGACATTGAACAAAGTTCACACCACCTTCCACATTTAAAAGAAAGCTTTAATTAGAAAGTTATATACACACTGTAAAATTAAATTAAACTTTATACAAATATTAAATTACTATCTTCACACCCACTGCCATGTTCAGAGAGAGAAAAAAAAGCTTAAAACATTGAAATTAAGAGTCCAGATGGGTAGTTTGAACCTGTTATTTCTGGGGAATAAACACCGTACAACAGTGCTTCTTTAGAACATATTTTTCCCTCCAGTCATCTTAAAACTTGAAGCCTTGCAGCAAAAGAAGCCAAAAGGTGATGAAATATAGGTGCTTTCAGGCTCATTTTGCTATTATTGTCAATTGTCATCACAGTTGCTGGAAAAACAGTGGGGAGAACAAAAAGGGACAGACATTCGCCTAGTTGTGCCCACAACAGAAGTAAACGTATCGATAAATAAAGACTGTTTTATGCATAGAATAGACAAAGAATAGAGTAAGGCAATTGGAAAAACAACAAGTTGCAAAAACTGTAAAGCAATCAATTTGGAGGCTTAAGATTATACATATTAAAAGAAAAGAAAATGTACAAATCTAAGGCAACATTTTGTTTGCATGAATAATGTAGCCGCTGACAATGACAGAAAAAAAAGCCAAATAAAAACTAGAACAGATATTTAGACGGCTCGTGTGTGTCTGTGTGTTTTCAAAAGCTCAAAAGTAATTGTCAGGGTTTGTCCAAGCCATGCTGTTTCCACGGTGACCAGCTCAAAGCTTTTCAAGTGGGAATGAAAACAGATGATGACTTCGAACAGAAGGACGTGTTTTCTCTCTTTAATTTGCACTTGGCGTTAAGAGCGAGCGAGTGAGTGAGTGAGTGAGTATGTCGGGGGGACGTATTGCTATCTAACAAAGCCTTTTCTTCTTATTTTCTTTATTTTACTGCAACCAGTTGCAGTTTGTTTCCACAATTCTCCACAGTGGAGAGTCTTTAGTTCAGCATGAAGACGGGGGAGCCAGTTCCTTCAAGGAGAGTGAAGTTTCACAGCCGTATTCTAGCTTGAGAGTGAAAGTGGATAAACAAAACCCTTATTGTGTCGCAAACTCAATGCCACAAGTGAAGCTGGTTTGTTCATGTGACTTTTTTTTTTTTTTTTAAGCGTTGGGAGGGATGTTTTCCTACGACGAAAGACTGGGACATTGTCCTCAATCAGAGGACGAGGAAACCAGGAAAAGGGCTGCATGGAGGCCTACCATATCTGGACATGTTCTCTCCTGCCTGGCTACACAAGAAATACACACACATACACACACTGATTCGGCAACTCAAAGCAAACAGTCACACGCAAACAATAAATACAGTGAGGGGGGGAAAAAATAATTAAACGACAGGAACCGTAAAAAGTTTAATCAGCTGTCCGATCACAACAAGCGTCTCACTTCGGCTCGGCCAGAGAACCACGCCGCCCCCGTCCCGCGTACGAGAAGCGCAACATGTGCAGCCAAAACGCCGATCCATCCCACTCATGCAGCAGAAGCAGCTGCCGCTAGATACGGCTGCAGCTGGCGGCGGAAAATAAAAAAGCAGGGCTTTTTATAGCTGTGATGTGGCGCTTAATGAAACGCCGCGATCTGCTTTTAGCTTTTGTGACACGGTTGTCACTCCGGCTAATCCATTTGCTAGACAGCGGCGGTGAACAGAGAGAGAGGAGGAAACAGAGGAGGCTTCATGCATCGTTCAGCAGTGAACTGAAAATAAAAACATGCAGCATTCGCAGAAGAGGGTCGCAAAAAGTCAGGCGTGACTCAGGACTTTTCAGGTACAGCGGGAAGATGGTTCTGAGCGCTGAAGCTTCAGGAGCCAAAAATCACAAGTTAATCAAACTTTTTTTTTTCTTTTCGCATCAATAGAGATTCCAATCAGAACTGATGAGTCAAGAGCTTTTGCTGAAAAAAAAAAAGTAAAACTATTTGCAGTGGCGATACAGATAACTACACTGGGTGAGAGGCCTGGCAACACGCAACCAATGACAAACAATCCTGACCCGATAAGTAATTTTTCACTCTTATTCACAGGATCTACAGGATTTACATCAATCGGGCTCCACTTAATGCGTCTGGCCTTTGCTCAGGTTCAACCAGCGTACGGGTAGTTTGGGCTCCATCATTGCTTATGTTGCTGTGTCGGTACTGGTTGTTGTTTTTGCTTGAGAGCAGCAATAGCAGAAGAGGCTGCAGTGGGAGATTGAGCATTGTTCTAGTCACTTCTCTGCTGGCTGCTCGGACGACAGAGGGGAGTTGTGGGGAAGTAAATAGGCAGCCAGTCGGTTCCAGACAGCAGCGACAGATAGAGGAAGGAGCTGCTGCTGCTGATAGCGGCTGCAGGCTTCATGCTTCCTTCAACAGAGGAATATCTGCAGGGGAACAGAGGAGTCATGTGAGAGCAGAGTGAAGGTTGCTGCTTCAACTTTGGTGCAAAACTCTGCATCAGTTTGTGCACGGCTATGTTTTCACTTAGAGCTTTGCATTGTTCTGTTGCAGATTGTGTTTCTGCTATCCTCTATGACTTCTGTGCAGGTTCTGACGTTAAATGTTGAATTTCTTATTGTGTGGATTCATTTATTTTTGTGTGGATTCATTTGAGATTTTTTCATAACCGATCCGATTTCTTGATTTTAATGGGGTTTTTTCTAAAAGAGAAATTACAAATGACAGAAGACGTTTTCAAAAAGTGGTTTTTCTTTCGATCAACCCTTCTGTAAGTTAAACAGCGGATTATTAATTACGAGATTATAGTTTTGATTTTGGCAAAATAATTACAATTTCACCAGAAAGTCTTAAAATTAAGTGAAAAAAGTAGTTTTAATGAAGAAAAGTTTAATCATTTTTCATGTTGACTTATTATGAAAATAATATTTGTATTCTTAATATAATATGGCTTTATTCTCATGTTTGAAAGGGGGAAAAAAGTAAAAGAATTGCAGTCTGACCCGTAGACTCTATCATAGAGTTGACCTAAATTCAAAGTCCAGATAAACAGAAGCTGAAAAACACATCTGTTAAACAAGATGGCCGCCGTAGGTGTGCTGACATCACTATGAACTATGGTAACCAAATGGTGCATTGGTTAAAAAATAAATTCAGGTTTTCCAAAAATTAAATCTTCAAAAAACAAATTTTTTTTGAAGATTTTGAATTTGAAAGTCTGTCAAATTCCACTGATCTTTAAAGTTTTATAGAAAAATGTATTTTCATATAGTGTCACATTGAGTCTCTAGATGTCCATAGCTAGTACAGACATACCCTGAAGGGTTGCTGATAAAAAGTGATTTTGACTTGAATGCTCATGCGTTAAATTCAAGGGATGTGAATATTTATAATACGTACAAAAAAAAAAAAAAGAATCGGTCCAACAGAAGATGTAAACATCATTAAGTCATATTCGTAAAAGATTTTTGTAGACGTTCCTCTTACCGTCGGCAAACTCGTCTACAGAGGTGACTGAAAGCAGACTGTGCTGGTCGCTGCTGTCAGAGTCTCTACGGAGAGGTAGGGGTCCCGCCCAGGCACCCGCCAGCTGCTCTCTAGCCCAGGAAGTCGAAGACAAGCAGGAGGAGGATGAGGGCACCTGATGAACCAACACCGTCTCTGCGTGACGGCGGCAGGAGGAGGAGGAGGAGGAGGAGGAGGTCGACGGGAGACAGAAGTCTAGTTCTCTGTGTTGGCGGCTCCGGCTGGAGCTTTGCCCCCCCGCGGCTCCCTGAGGAAGCCCCTCGGAGAGCACGATGGGGACCCGCGACTCTGGTGGAGCTGCAGCCGGTGGAGGAGAAGGAGGAGGAGCAGACATGCCACTGGGTCCATATACCGCCTCTTCGTAGGAGGGCAGGGACACCTGGACGCCCTCCACCACGATGGAGCTGGTCGGGCCTGAGACGCCCTGCTCCCTCCTAAGGACCAAATACAAACACACAATAATTTAACACTTAACACAAAACCAAACATATGATCTAAAGGTGACACATTGTGCTTCCTATGGGTTATGCAAAACATGTTCAATACATTTTTAGACAATGAGATTACAGTCTGCTCAGTTCTGCCTATTTTGAGCCTTTTGCAGGTAAAGATTGCTACAATTATACAACCATACATCTTTGAAAAGCATTAGTAGAGTCTTCTGGATAACCAACAAGAATACAGCAAGTAGTTTTTGGATGGTAAGTTAACAACACTTGTCTTTCCAGCAGCCATTGTACTGCACAAATGGCTGCAAACTAAATATGCTGGAGTTCAGCTTGGATTGTTGGGTTATAAATGAGAGTTAAAAATCAGGAGGTTTTTGAAAAGGCTCTTTTTCCAGACACCAAAAAACATTAACTTAAAGGCAAAAACATCTGTTTTTTATGTGTCTAAAAATGTATAACATATGAATTTTCCACAATAGTTCCCTCTTAAATACGAAACTCAGTTTTGGGTTAGGGTCTAACATGCAGCAAAATCTCCTAATGATTAGTGTTGACTGTTTATCGGGCTGTATGAAGCCATCTGGTCCATTACACAATCAACCGGACTGCCAATGAGCATCAAATCAAATCACCCTGGCTTTTCCATCACAGAGCACCAGCAGATGCAGTTGTCAAATGTGATCAGATTAACTTTTTTTAAATGCTTTTATTTTTATCGGCCAGGAATGTCAGAAATGAAAGCTTGCAGAACAAGTTATACATGAGCTAAATTACACAACAAGAATCAACCAAAACATGACTAAACAGGTAAGAGTGCAGAAGACGTGGACATGTGGGCCTTTGAATGTTATAGATTTAACACATTTTAGTAAAACAAACATTGTAAGTACCAACTACACCCAGGATAAGAGGCAGAAAACATTCTCTTCAAAAACAAAGAAGACACAACTTACTGAATAAAACCAGTTTAGTTTTGCGGTATGAGGAAGCGAAAAGGCAAAGCTTTGACATGGAGGTTATCTCACCTGTTGTGATGGAAGGACTTGAGTTTTGGCTGTACGAGGACGAACAGCACCACTAAGAGCAGGATGAGCAACACAGAACTCGCTGTGGTCAACACGATGGACAGCGCTGGCATCCCCAACGGCAAGCTGGGCTCCTTGTCTGGATGAGCCACAAGACAGATCGGAGCAGAAGCAGTTAGATTCACACGCACATTTCCAGAGACCTTTGGACTTTTAATCCGTTTTATAAGAATACATTGAAAGGTTCATAGTGAATTTGTAGCTTACTAAAACAAGAGCAAGTGACTTAAAAGCAAATATACACATTCAATTCTTTAATACGACAGAGGACCGGAGTGAGTGTTTTTTTGTTCGTTTGTTTGTTTGTTTTGCAATTATAAGAACAAAGTCATAATGTAATGAGAATAAAGTCAAAATATTAGAATATTAGTTGTTTTAATGAGAGCAAAGCTTTCTTATTCATCAGGATCTGACCTGGGCGGTTTGCCTAGTTCAAGATTCTTTCATCGAAACAGACAGAGTAGTTTCCACAATTATTTCCAAATTATAATTATATAAGATGCACATTTCTAATTTTAATTTTGCATATTTTGCTTGGTGTAGTAATTATCATAAAATTACTGCATTGTTCTACTAATATTACAACTGTATTCTGGTAATATTAAGACTTTATTCCCATATCATTTTGATTTTATTCCTCATGCGACTTTTTAAATCATATTACAACTTTTCTCACAATATGTTCTTGTATTATTACGACTTTGTTCTCGTAATATGAGGACATAATTCAAATAAGACTTTTTTCTTATTTTATTGTCTTCAAAAAAAAGAGGAAATTAATCAAAATTTAAAAAAAACCCCAGTAAATATGATAACAAACCTTGTGTTAGTCTGCAGCTGATCTGCATGGGATTGTCCCACTCGCCGTTGAGGCAGGTGAGGTACTTGTAGTCGCCCTTCATCGTGAATCCCTCGTCACAGAAATACTCGATGACGGTGTTGTGGATGAGCCGGTGGCAGGGAGTCGGGTGGCAGCGGTAGCCTCCGTTCTCTGGCTGCGTGGGAGGCGAACACACTGGAGACAGCGAGGTGAAATGGATGTTTGATAAATATTACTGTGCCCAGAAAATCTGTCATTATTTCTACCTGTGGAGAGACTTCAGAGCTCAGAGTTTGCCTAGAATGACACGCTGCTTCCTGCCAGCTCTGAAGGACAAAGCTTTCTGTCAATGTTGCTGTATTGTATAAAGGTGTTGGTGAAGAGACATTCCAGTTCAAGTTTACTTGAGTATTATGTGCTGAAGTTCGACTTCAAAAGCCTTGTGCTACCGTCTCAAAGAAAGCCACTTTGTGTTTATTATAGAATATTGCAATAAAATACATCAAAAACACAACAAGCATTTTTGGTCTAGTTTCTAGTGCAAATATCTTAATAAACTTGGAATACGACGAACAAAAAAACATTTCAGTTTCAAGATATAGGCACTTGTTTCAAGTAAATATTGGTAAAAATTGATTAGTTCCATTGGCAGATAAATTAACTTAAAACATGGGGAAAATTTCTTGTTATAAGTAAACTAATCTGCTAATGGAACTAGTACTTCTTCATCAATGTTAAGGAATTATTTACTTAAAACAAGCCTGTTTATGTAGCTACAAAGCTTCTTATAGGTTAGTTTTATCTTATTTCAAGTGAACTAAGATATTTGCACTAGAAACTAGACCAGAAATACTTGGTAATATTTGTGTTTTTGCAGTGAAACAAGTACTCCATCTTGAAATTTATCAACATGAAATTACATTTCTGCTAAAATCAGCAATAAAGTTGCTGCTCACCATAGTTTTTGATACAGTTTGGAGGTGACCGGGACCAAACTCCATCACTGGTACAAAAGACAGTAGCTGGTCCATCTGGAGTATATCCTGGATCGCAGCCAAACGTGAGCTGGGAGCCAGGAGGGTAGGAGACCTGGTTGGACTCGGTCTGGTTCAGCAGGCTTCCATGCTGCACTCTGAGCGGCGGCGCGCAACCTAAAGTCACACAACGACAGGAACATTTATCGGCTCGCTGCTTGAAGGATTGGGACACAAATGGGATTTGAGCTTCGCTCCTCCGGCTTACGTAACCAACTCCCTGCTGCAGCCTGGCAGCCAGTTTGAGATCATAATCCATATTTAATAATGCAAGATAATAAAAAAAAGAAGTGATTACGTGCTATGTAAGTAAACAGAGTTGAGCTCATCTCTAGACAGGATGTGTATCTTAATTTTTAATTTAGGCAGAGATTTTCATGTACCAGCCAAGTGGAAAAACAAACTGTTTACCTTTTGGAGGATTGTTCTATTTACAACTTGGATTTACGTTTAAATATCACATAAAAATGTACTCAGTATGTAGACAAGAATTGTTTTATTGCCACTCTGGCATCCGAGTGCCGCATTAATGTTGCTGCGCTGTTTCATTACGCTGACATAAACCTTGGTCTGGTCTTCCCCGAAGGCAGCTGCCGTCGGGTCAAACGACCTTTCAAAAGGGAAAACTGTTGACAAGTAGAGCTGATAATTAAAGCGCGTTGGTACTGCAACCAAAACTCTGCTGCATCTCACACCGCAAGAAGAGGAACTCTGGGTCGAGATGACGAGTTAGATGGAGGAAGTCTTGCTACCGTGCAGAGGATTAAAATGTCACAGAGCTCCGTATAGATCCAATTCCTCTAGATTAGCTCCTGCTCATTAAACCGCCCTCTTCCCAAACTGGTAACGGCTCAATCTGGCAGTAGGTCTGGGTCCTACTCTGGGTTCATTTATTTTCTGTTAATGGCAGACTTCGATATCCGAGCCAGCCAAGAAACACAGGGTGAGGCAGTAGCCTAGAGGTAATCATGTTTTGATCCACCTTCCCGGGCTTCGTCTACGGCGCGGAGCGGCAACGCCAGCTCCTCATGGAGCCTGTGTTTGACTGCGGTCAGAGAAAATCACCTAAATGTGTGTTGTGTGCCAACAGATCCTCGCAATAACCCCCACATTTAAAGCTACGATCTGGCGAGGGAGAGCATCTAAATCCAGCACATCTGACACAACACTGCAGCACCTGTGCAAACTGAGGAAAACTCCGGGCCCAGACAGTAATCTGAGTAAATCTGGTGTGGCGCCACCTGATGGCAGGTAATGTAGAGCAGCTGTCACACCGTTTCCCGTCTTCCCTTGCTCGATGCTGGTGTATTAGGCAGGTCTGAATGTGGGGAAATGAAAGGGATTTTGTGAAACATGTCCTGTCATGTCTTTCAGGAAGTGCTCTCCTTCTTAACAGTGCATGTATATTGGGATCAAGAGTGTGAAATTCAGTATTCAGACCAGGATATTGTCATTTCATTTGTTTCCCCCCACATTGAAGGATCAACTGACCATCTAGCACAGCGGGGGTCAAACTCGTTTTTATTTTGGGTCATGCCAAAAAACTGAATGTTCTTAAAGGGCCGGTTGTGCCAGAATACAGTGATAAAACCAATTAAACTGTTAAAATATAAATAAACAGCTGTTCCTCCGGGATTTTGAGATTGTTTTAGCATTCTTTTTATCCCCAATCAAAATTGCAGATTTTGTGGTGCCAATTTAGAAAGTAATTTTTATAATATTTGCACTAATGTATGATGATAAATCTGACTTTTTATTACTTGATGTATCAATTACAGACAATAACTTGACATCAGGTCAGGCTGCAGTCACTTAAACCCAATATTTTTAACCAATTTTTAGACAATTTGGAGATTTGTTGATTTTGTGTGAATCTTTGCAGATTTGTGAAAAACTGGAGGAACTTATTGATGTAATTTGGAGACTAAAGTGACACATAAAAAGCTATGGCAGTAGAGAGCTTGAAAGAATTTATTGCAGTTTTATGGGCTATACATGTTCCACAGAGTTACTGCTTTAACTGTGATATATTGCTCAGGCTTACTTGTTAAAGTGTCACATGCAAACAAAGGCAATCTCACAGACCTTCCTTTGACTTCATGTTTTCCTACACAACTCAAAATAAAGCAGGTGTGTAAGAATCGGAGCTTGATTTCAGTAGAAACCAGGAATATGTCATGATGAGATTTAAAAGGCTATTACTAAATAAATTAATCTTCTAATAATAGGTTGATGTAACTCTTTGTTTTACTTCTTTAATCTGTTTATAAAGTTTAACATTGCATAGTAATCTTTTTTTACTTAAAATAGGAGTAAAAATTTACTTTCCTCATTCAATTCTTGATTGGATTTCTTAAAAATCTTACTCCCCATCCTCTATTGAAACTTTTGACAAGGTGCCTGTCACAAACAAACAGGAACAGAGCAACCAGCCACATCACCCCACTTCAGTGTGTATTTAGAGATCGAAAAGAGACTATTTCCACAGCAGAGCCTCAGACGCTCCCTAATCTCCAGAGAGAAACGACGCTCTAAGCTGGCACCAGAAGATTAAATGTAAACACTCAAATGTGTGAGGCTTTCTCCCTCTCTCTCTCTCTCTCTCTCTCTCGCTCACACACACACACACACACACACACACACACACACTCACATACGTGCAGGGAAACAAAGTCAACACCCANCTCTCTCTCTCTCTCACACACACACACACACACACACACACACACACACACACACACACACACACACACACACACACTCACATACGTGCAGGGAAACAAAGTCAACACCCATAAACAAAGGCACGCCCAGGGCTGACAAGACTGACACCAGTGGGTGTGTTACTGAACTGTGCTGCAGAGAGACTGGATGTGTTTACTCAGGAGGTTTAAAGACGAACAAAACATCCAGTTACCACAGGGTTATAACAGCTACGTCATAAAAATCAGGTTTCACGCTGCTTTAGGAATAAAAACATGCTGCATAACTTGGGGATTTTATATTTCATAGCTCACCAAATGTCCTGCACAGCAGATATATCGATTATCAACTCATTTATCCGTGAGTGAGAACAGTTCTCCTTCCAAAATATTATATACTCGATTAGATAATATAGTTTTAGCTTCTATTAATTCTACAACATTTTTTAAATAAAATCCTTCTCCCTCCAGGATCCCTTTTCCGGAAAACAATTTCCAGTAACAGGTCGATCTCAGATTTGACCCTAAAATCTGCTCCATGTGGTAAAACAACACCAAAATGGACACATTTAAAGTTGAGCTTTCCACATCCTTCCTTTTGACTTGCACACCTGAACGCCGTCTGCACATCCACACTTCAGGATGTTATTTGACACCGTGACCAGAGCAGTTGTTCCCTGGAAGGCTTCGGGGAGAATAACGGCTCTCCAAGGAGAGGACGGAGGTAATGGAGGTGGCAAAGGTGATGAATTGATTACACCTGACTGAGAGGCAGGAGGGGACAAAACAGGCCTTAGGGGGCAGTTCAGGGCAGCAGCGTTAACCCCTGTTGTTATCCTTTGTGGTGACCCACAAGGCGGTCAATAGAGCTGATGTGGACAGAAGAGTCGTAATGGTGCTAATCTTTTTTTCCCCTTTGAAATGCTTTTATTTGAGGGAGAGCCTTAAAATTAGAAATGCATGGGTGCCTTTATGCATGGTTGTTACCCAATAACCCAGGCATAAAACTGAATGAATTACACAGAGCTTAACTAGAAGAAAGGCTGGTGTGTTAATATTGACACCATATTGAAATGAAAAGCTTTATAAGAATGAGTTGAAGGCAAAAAAACACTTGGGATGCACCGATGTGGAAAATTTGGATATAAATGTTGCTGTTACAGCCAATAACCAATATTTATCAATATTGTATGTTAAATATATTTCACTAGCCTTTGAAACCTTAAAGAAAAAGCAGCTTCAGTTAAACTCCTCCGCTGCAGGACTATCACAGTCACATCACTCATATTTTACATAATGTGTTTTTTTTTCTTCGTTTGTCAGGAGATCATACATTTATTCACATTACATACTTTTTTGCAAAACTTTTATAACTTTTTCCTTAATAAACATAAATCAACACACTGACAAAACAAAAATACACATAAAAAAATAAAAGAAATGTATTTGTGCTCACCAATATGTAGTTGAGAGCACAATTAAACCACCAGGTGAAACCAAACAGTTTCAGTCTGAATTTATCACAATCAGTAGAACCGAGTGCAAAACCACAGCTTGCATAAGAATAGACACAAAAAACAAAGGGTCTAAATATAAACCGGCTAAAAATAAAACCCATCTGTCTTCAACAAAGACATTTCCTTAAGAGAAACTGAAATGCAGATCATCTGAAAAGCAATCCCAAAGGTGGGAATTGTAAATGTATGCCACTCTAACTAATATGAAACTTAAAAATGCTTGAACTACTGCGACAAAAAGTGATATAAATGGAGGATAAATGGAAAAATGAGGCCATAAAACACAGCAAACAGACAGAGACAGGAGGAGAAATATGACAACATCAGGAGGAAAACAGGGTAGAAGCAATTACAAGCTACAACGAAACATGTTTTGGCAGGTTAGCATGAACCAATACTTCTAGATGTGATGCATGACGATTGTGATAGCCTGAAGGTGAGACAGAAATCCTGATGAAGAGATTCTGTTAGCTGAAAGAGGGAACTCAGTCCAGGTGGCCAGAATGTGTACAATGTTTGCTATTCAACCCGTTTGTCTCCCTGTCAATTAGCCCAAAGTTAATACCGAAACAGAAAGATGAAAACAACCGACCGAGTTGATTTGCATCGCCTAATCAAAGTTTTGTACAGCCTGTTCTGAGGTTTTCAGGGAGGGAATGAGTCACAGTAAAACACAAGCTGTTATCCGAGTCTCGCGAGAGAGATTTTATTTAAGACATGGCAAAAAGCAATAATGACTCACACAGAGTTGTGTGTGCTCTGCAAAAGCTACTGAAAGACAAACTTTATTTAAATAAGATAAAAATCAAAGCTCTCAAAATGAAGGAGACATTTAAAAAGGTTAAACTAATACAGTCCATTTGAGCACACAATTGTAAGAAGATCAAAGCGCTTAGTTGCTTAAAGATCAGAGAATAACTTCACGTCGAAGAGAGACTCTGCCTGGACACACCGCCGTGAATCCGATTCCTAATCCCAACAGCTAGAGCCGCAAAGCTGTGCTGGAGGACACTCAGCCCACGGGTGGGGGGGCATCAAAATCCCCTTCCTAGCCCTGAGGTGCCGGACTGCCTGTGAATATCTCTGCTTTCCCATCTGTCGCTAATGGCACACGTCTGGTGAGCGCAAGAGGGGGGGTGGACTGGGATGAAGAAAGAGAAAGAAAGAAAAAAAATCAGGGTGGGAGAAAGATGTGGGTTTTAGCAATCATTGCCCAGGCAAATTAAATTTCTAATTGTTCTCCGTTACAAGCTGGGAGAGCATTACAGCAGATCAGATACTGATTACTTAGTCAGCTGGCTATGCTGCTTTTTACAATGGCCCATAAAAGAGGGTGTGTTTTCCTCTATGTGTGTGTTTACATAGATAGGGGAGCGAGGGGCTGGGGGGGGTGGGGGAGTGGGGGGGTCTGCGCTTGGATTAGGCTACAAACTGAAAAGATGACGACATGGTCCATTTTTCCTGATAAATACGTTTTGTATATTAGTTGGCTTCAGCCCAATCCCTTTGTTGTTGTTGTTGTTTTCTTTTTTTGATGATACTGCAATCATTTTTGGAAACCAGGATGTTTTTGTTTTTCCGTGCTCTCTTGTCTCTCCAGCTAATCCGTGGGATTTTTAAGCCAAGCTGTTGTTATTAGAGTGTAGTACGGTGGAGCAGAGCCCACGGTCTGGTAGTGTCAGAGAAATAGCAGCACTCGCACTAATTTCTGCCGCTAAAAGATAAGCTCAGTCGTAAATATTAACAGGGGATTAAAGCTGGGGTTTGTGTTGTTATTTTTATATTTGCTTAGAAGTGTTTAAAAAGAAAGCCTGAGTAAGTTTAGCGTGTTTAAATTGGAGGTAATTCAATAAAAACTGCACAAAAAATAACTTTTATTTTTAAATCTAAAATTGGTAAACATATCTGAAAATTTCAAGTGAAGGTATTTTTGACTCCATCAATTAGTCACGAGTCCATTGGAAACTAAAGGTGCTTTATATATATCTCAAAATTTCACTCTAAAAACACTCATTGGTGATAAAGTTGCTACAGAAGGAAGTAACCAGTTTTTAGTATTTGTAAAATACAGTAAAACTTTTACCAGCTTCTAAAAAATTAACTATTTTCTACAGGAGCATGTCAGCTGTTTCATCAGGCTGACAACAATTCACAGAAATCTGAACATTTCAGAAGAAAGCTGAAAGTAATCCTTCTGAAAAGTCCAACTCAGAAGGAAGATGATCGGTATTAGGAAATGTTGAACGTCTACAGAAAATCCAATAGTTAAGGTAAGCATCTCTTTAATATATAGACAAAGAAACACATCTATGGCTAGCATTAACCTAATTAACTACAATAAATGCGCTGAACACTAACAATGCGATGCTAAAGACAGTTTTAAAATATCGGCTGCAGTTTTTCCATCTTTGTGTTGTTTGAAGTTCCTTTGCAGTTTCAACATATGAACAACAAAAACCTAAAAAAATATCAATAAATCAGAGTTATTCCATCTAGGTGAATTTTATTTATTAATACTTCTGTTTAAAAAACATCTATAACTTGAAGCTTATTTAAAAAAAAGTTTAAATTTGTGGTAAAATTTAACATTTATTGAAAATTTGATCTTGGGTAATAAATTACCAAATTGTTCTTTGTTGGAAATAAAAGCAATTAAACCAATAAGTAAAAAAAAATCATATAACATATAACTAAATCCTAACATCTCTATAAGAGCCTGGACTTTCGGTTTGACACCTGGTAATAAATATAGAAAACCTAATATTCTAAATGTCCTGTCAGAACCGTATAGTGTGACGATAAAAGATGCATTTCCAACTCATGCAATTTAAATCACTTTTTTCCCCATCTCACTTCAACTCAAGTATCACAGAACAGCCAAGGCAGACAAACATGGCTCAAGCAATAAGAGGTGCAACTTGAGCTGAGAGACTCACGAAACAGATAGTGTGTGATTGATACTAGCAAGGTCATTTTCTTTTCAGAACAACTTCTAAATTTCATTTCTACAAAACCCACTGCTTCTCTCACTCACCTCAGGAAAACCCCACAGTAGCAAGACAGAAAGATAACAAAAAAACTAAAATCTGGGTGTTTAGTAAGAGAGAACAGGTATGAACGAAGCATGCAGAGGAGAAAAATGAGAACATAATAACCACAAGTGTTTGACGTTGAAATCTGAAAGGTGGAAATGATGCAGAACAAAGCTGAAACCTCAAAGCGTCATGTTCTGCAGAAATGAGTTTCTGAGAGAAGATTTAGCAACCTGATAAAGAGAGACGTTTAAAATGAGAATGATAAAGAGGAGAAAGGAGTGTGTGGGAGGTTCTGGCACCAAGATAAAAGGAGTTTCAAAATGTAAGAACCAGTCAAGACTCAACTTTTCAATTCCTCTTAAATAAGCAGCTTTGCTTTTCTAATCCGTGATATACCCCTTAAATTCCAAACGATATTTATTAGTTAGTTACCAGATCTGTTGCAACAACTAATAGGCAACCCTCCGGCAAACATGACTCAAGCAGCTGCAGGTCTCAAAAGAGCATTTATAGAAAACCCGTCTTTCCTGCAGCTGCAACACAAGGTTGCAAAAACACAGGCAAACGCCCAGAGATGGAAGTGTCTGAATGCAGAGGAAGATCCTCCCTGTCCTCATTCGGTCCACCCCTGCTGCTCCCATGCGTTTAGCGAGCCGCGCGTGCTGCCCGTGCGTCCCATTGTCCTCGCTCGCCGTGGACGGGGCACGGTGACAGATTTAAGCTCCGTGCCTCTGAAAAGAACAGACAACTTTGCATTTGAAGGGTTAAACATGCATGTGAGGCCAAAGCGGGTGAGGGCAGCCATTGTGTGACCCCCTTCCTCCCCCCAACAAGACGCAAACATGTACACGCTCTCCACCCTCGCACAACAGATGGGAGGATGTTCTGAGGTGGCGAACGGCGAGCGCTCCCTGCTTCTCTCCCATTGCCGTCTCCGTTGGCGACAGCTGGGAGGCAGACATTCCTACTTCTAGGCTTTCAGGAGAAAACAAAAGAGTGTGTGGGACCCCTCCCACACACACACACACACACACACACACACACACACACACACACACACACACACACACACACACACACAC
>CAEGAF010178113.1:0-11986 GCA_903067075.1 Micropoecilia bifurca | reverse complement strand
ACACACACACACACACACACACACACACACACACACACACACACACACACACACACACACACACACACACACACACTGAGACACACACACACACACACACACACACACACACACACACACACACACACACACACACACACACACAGTGCTCTTTGTTTCTCTTCCACCCTTTGATTTCTTCATGGAAAAATGAATCCTTTAACACTGTTTGTGCAAGCAAGTGTTTTTACTCCAACCTCTACTCGATCTTATAAAGACATATCCTGATAATACAGGACAGAAGTTGAGTCGCTGAAAAAAAAACAACAGAGTAGGATTTTAGCTTCAGCAGGACTGTGTGAGTTCTTCATCAACATCCTCCTCCATCGCAAGGGACCCAGTGCAATGCGACAGATATGGCCCCTTAATGAAATTAATTACTTGGGGATGAACATGAGAAGGCAAAACTGTGAGTATAAAGACCCTCGCTATCAAATCAAAGCGCGCCTCTCCACACGCGTTTATCGCGAAAGACATTGAAAACTGTGATGGGAGGTTAAAATCCCCCTACCTTTGGGTCCCGGCGGCTCCAGATGTTGTCATGAGGACGGAGACGCTCGCTTGTTTTTGCCCGTGCATTATGGCAGCGGAGCTGGCGTTGTCCTCCACAGAAAGAGACATTTCTCAGACTTTCTCATTTAAAGAAATAGCCCATCACTCCGGGGCGAAACCGCTCTTCCGACTTCAGGTGGTGGGGAGGCGGAGAAGAAAGAGAGACAGAAAGAAAGACAGAACGCCTTCAACGAAGATGAGGTTCTCTCCCCCACAGTAAACCCCGACCTCTCACTAGATATCTGTCTCTTCTGAAACTTAGAACAACCCTCGGAACAAAAAAATAAGAGAGAGAGAGAGAGAGAGAGACACGACTGATGGTGCGTGGAGGTTTAGAGAGACACGAGGAGTGGAAGCGCGCGCGAGGCGAGTGGGAAACAAAACGCGTCCAGCCAGCCGGAGATTACTAGAACAATTTACTATTTATTACCTATTGGTTATTAGCAAACCTGCTATCTAAACGATCTGCTAAAAAAGAAAAATAAAAAAAAATCTGCTGACTGCTCGAAATCAATGCGATCCACCGCTGCGGGAAAGCAAGCAGACTGGGATGAAATAAGGGAGAAAAGTCCAAGCGAATCTAAGTTGATTAAAGTGACAGGCGATCAGAGTCGTGATCGGACTGGACTGTCATCTCTCCGTAGAAGAGCTTCAGGGCAGACAGCGGGCACCTTTCACACACAGCTGCAGCAATTAGATAGAGAATGGATGGACGTGAGCAGGCAGCTCTGTGTGGTTTTTTTTCCTGTGATTTGTGATTTCATTAGTTTAAATGTGTGAATGACTTCAATCACGTTATTATTATTATTAGTAGTATTATTTTAGAAATAAGACAATAAATCTACTTGGTGAAAGACCCTGAAAATAATTCCTCATTAAATATGTTTGATTTCTGTTTCTTGCGAACACCTGGCTAGTACTTCGTGTCATAAGTAAAGCCCTGATTCTTTATCTTATAGGTTCAACAAGGTATCAAAAACATCTCGTCCAAAGTTTGGCCTTTATTGGCATGACAGGTTCACACACTTGATGCAGATTTGTCTGCCGCAAATCAAATAATTTTGATTACTTGTACTCTGTCAAGTACAAGTTGACAGTTTAAGATGATTTTAGGTTTGTGACATGGCTTTTCCTGTTGGTGGTAAAAAAAAAGGGTGTCCATGCTCAGCATTGCGGTTTGATGCTCAGTTTGAGCTCCAGATGAACACAGACATCAGTCACCTTGAGGGTTGGCTCATACTATCATCACATCACTGCTGCTTTGAGTTGAAAAAGTCAGCTGAGGTGATTCTGACATTTGATCAAAATGCTTCCAAGTTTCCTCCCTTCAAAGGTTTTCCAGGTGTCCCATTGTGAGGATTCTCCAGTCAGTGCCGACCCAGAACTTGCTAATAGATTCTATATCCTGGGATTATCTTTACTCTTGAAGTTTAATCAAATCTGAGGTTTTTCCTTGCATCAAAAAAGTGTGAATCCTGGCTGGAGTTTTTCCAAGTGCATTCCCTTAAGCTCCTTCTCCATGGGCTTGGCTTTACCTATTTTTTTCCACAGCCATCCCCATGTAGATTTATCTCCATTTCCAGTTTATGTGCAGTTCTTCCCGGTTTTCTGGAGCCACTTTAGGGGTGGTACAAGCTGGATCCACTCTGCTATGGGGAATTGTATGGCTGCATTCATTGTTTGGCCCATGGATTTATATCAATAGCAACATCTCGAAAAGATTTTCAATCTGCGACAAGACTGTAGTTGGCATCATGACAAGCTGCATATCAATAATCTGATGGTCGAACTTTGAGGTCCAAACCTCTTCATCTGTTGTATTGAAGAGCGCTTACAGTGATAACTGGACGGGACAACAAGCAAAGAGCAAATACACCAAGAAATATTAGAGAAACTGTCTGCCCAGGGGTTTCTTGTGGTTTATATACTAAAAATATGCCTGTTATTGTAGGTTGATCAGTCTCTCTAACTTGCTGTTTGTCCTGTGGGTGTCTTTGTTGCTCTGTGATAGACTGCTGTCTGGTCCATGGATTTATTCCATCTCTCACCTTTTGACCGCCTTGGAGTCCTGTAAGGATTAAGCAGGTGTAGAAGATGGATCCATGGACTTCATTACAGCTGCAGGCACAGCCAGTAACACTGGCAACGTCCTAATCACGCAGCATTGTGTGTCTTTGTAATTGTATTCTAAAATGTCATGTGGGTTTGCTAGGAAAAATGAAGCTGTATCACAGAGTTGTGCAGGAAAAAAAAATATCAGTCTAAGATTTAACACCTTACCTAATTAACACGTTAACACAAAGAGCAATTGCACCCATATGTTATATTATACCAAGCAGCAAATTAGTATGCACTAAATCTGGAATCTAATCTAAAAAATAGGCCTTTCTATTAATGTGCAGCTGGGCCACATATATATGAATCATCTTCTCATTACTGTTACATCAACAACAAATCAATCATTTCACGCTTGTCACCTCTACATTCAAAAACAAAATGAGAACTTATTGAAAGTAAATGCACCTCAGAGTAAATATGCACTGTAATCTACATCTGGACCTCTTACTTATTATGACCCGTAAGTGTAAAACCGCTAAGATTCTTTGTGTAGACATTTCTTTTCTTTGATGTACACTAACCTCTTTTATGCATTTGACATTTAGACCTGCCCAATTTAGAGTAAAAAGAAAAAAAGGGGGGAAAAGGTCAAGAAATACCCCAAGAGAGTGTGGATCAAAATAGTCTAGATCATCACAGAGTTTGACCAAGGGATGGACAATAGGGATGGAAAAAAAGAGGGCAAGCACAATGGGAGGTGGCTCTGACAGGCCGTGTAATAGCTTGAACGTTCTGAAACATTGATCATACCGCCATTTCAACGTTTCCTCAAACCACCTACTGTTCTTAAGACAGGCCTCCCAGGAGTACTTTTTTCTTTCTTTTCCTATCTGTATTTTATTTTTGCTCAAACTCAGTGGAACAGCAATCATTCCTGACAAACAGATTCAGGTCCGTTGGCCAGTTGCTCTCTTGGCCTCATCAGAAGCCCATCAATCATTGATGACTTTTCTTCCGTAGCTTCACTCCTCTCTTTTTGAACTTACAGTTTGATCAGCAGAAAGCTGTCATATTGTGACGTTCAGCCCCATCCCTCCCCTGCTTTTCAGCGGCGCTTGTCGCTCTCGTAGCTACAGGCATTTCTCGCCATGCAGCAGAGCTGTACGATCCAATTTGTTTGTTTTGAGATGACTCCAATTCCTTTTGCCACAGAACATTAGGGCTGCAAATGAATATCCCTGAGCTCAGTGGCTCACAGGTCTGTTTGGAGGCAGGAGGATGGCATTCCGGCATAATGGCAGCAGCGTGGAGAGAATTCCTTAAGAACGGAGCTATACCGGCCGTATATAAAAAAAAAAACACCTCGCTCTCGCCTCCAACCATTTTCTTGCTCTCCTCTTACGGTGTCATTTGTCACCTTTACAGACCTTTTCACAAATGAGTCTAGAAGGCAGAGGGCTCATCGACGGCACCGTGCTCGATTCCAACCTCCACCTCTCTGTCACTCTCAGTCGACACTCACAGGGAGAAACAGAAAAGAATACAAATGAGCAGCAGTGTTTGAAGAGACAAAGCAAGGCCAACAAAACGTTGCTGAATCTGGTGCTAATTGTTAAATGCCTGCCTCATAATAACGCATATTTAAACCTCATGTATATGTAACAACTTTTAACGTTTCAAGGTCATAATAGAAATGTGGATGAATTTGTAGCTAGAGTGCTGGTAGGGCTTAGTTAATTGAACAAATGGCCACACTTAGTTTTCCAATTAAAGAAATGTTGGTTGACACATTAAGCTTCCTCACTGATGATGATGATGATGATACACTCTGGAAAATAGACTGTAGCTGCTCCATGTTTCACTTCAGTGACTTGCAGCAACAAAAAACAATCAAGATTTTGTCCCAAGTTGAACATTGCTCTCTCCTCAAGTAATTTGATAAACCCTTTGAGGATAAAAGGGAACACAAAATAGAACCTTGTTGAAATGCCGCATTGTCACTTAAACAACACGGGACATGACAACTAGTTCACATGTGGGTTTAACATTTTGTGCATGGCTTTGGTCTCTGTCGTGGTTAAGACTATTTACAACGTCCAGCTCCTGAAACCTGCTATAGATCGCCTTCCCTTGTCTTAAACATAATGTGAACCGAAGACTCATGTGCCAACCATCGAAATGTACCAATTATCCTGAGTTGTCTTCGGATCCGATTTTGCTGTTCCCATGCAAGAGCCTGAAGCCTGAAGAGCTTACCACTAAAAGTGAAAAAAATAAAAAAAAATAAAGTTAATGTAAACAACTTAACTGGTAAGTTGTTCATAATACAGATTTTCTCATTCGCATTGGTATAGCCCTCGGATCAGATTTGAAATTTTCTGTTGGATCTTAAAATCATTGTATCAGTTGGACACTTTAGAAAAGTTTTTTCTTATTGCTTTGAACAAGTTACAAATGCAAATATTTTCACACAAGTGCCTATGCACATCTCTTTGCTACTTAATTCATTTTCAATTTCATTAAAATCTGTTGAAATTGTATTATCTGTGTCTATGGTGAATATCCTCAACCTCCACAGCAGCATACGTACGTTGCATAACTCTTACCTTGCAAAGTAGTCAAACTAGTTGTCATAATATGTCAAGTAAAAGATTCTTTCCACGCCGTGTTGCAAGAGAAGTTATTCTTTCTAATGCAGGTGAGAATTTGTGACTCAAGAGTCAGGAGCTCCAGGATGTGTAGGAAGACCTCACTGCAATTCCTATAGCAATTATTGTATTGTTTTCTTTAAGGAGATTCCTGGCAAAAATTCTAAACACAAAAGCAAAGTATGTGTTCTCATTTTAGGTCTATGTTTAGACGACATTTGAAAAGAGGGAGAATGCAAATAATATATGTTAAAAATATCCATGATGTTAGTTTTGATTGGACTAACTTTGACTTGCAACAATAAGTGATTATCAGTGACATGTGAACAAAAACCATATGGATCCATGTGACTGGGTTTATCAGGATGAACTAAGACCTGATCTGAACTACTGTAACCAAAAGCCAAATTAAAAATAAATTAAAAAAATCCTGCAAATACAATCATTTTGTGAAGAGTGGCTTGGCTCAACCTTTGGGAAGGCTTAGAGTAATGAAGCTGCTCCCCAGGAGCCGGATAATTCAGTTGAAGTGTTTAGAACAAGGAGGTCTAAGATTCTCTGCTTCATTCTCTCTCTTCACAGTAAAAACTAAAAACTATTTCAACGGGAAACATCACATATTATCTCCAAAACTGTCTTTGTAAAAGCAAGACTCTATTTCCTTTCAGAACTTAGAATCACATTGTGTAATGCGTTGGATGTTAAAGATATGTGAACTTTTTACCAGTGGCTGCTGGGATTAAACACTTACCTGTCACCTTGAAAATGCTTTCATGTTATTCAAAATCACAATGTATATCCAATTATATTGAACTGCATCACACTGTGATGCTTTTTAGTTTACGCATGTTACATGTAATTTGTGTGTGTGTTTATTTCATATATTATTGAGTATTCACAAAAAATTAGCCTTTTTAAAGGTTTTTCAACATGTATTAATATTTAATAAATTGTAGTATAAAAAATTCAATTCACAAAGTGAAACATGTGTAGAATAATTACACAGAGACTGAGGTTTTAAAGTTTTTTTATGATGGTTTTTATGTTTACAGCTAATGAAAACGGCATTTTACACTGGAGTTTAGCATCAGTGCTATTAAAAAAAAGCATTTTCAATATATTAAATATATATGTTTAATACTTATGCAAGGGTTGTTATTTTGAAAAGTTACTTTTAATCTGATAAACTAATCAGAAAGAATTTTCTAGTTTATCGAATCTGGCTGTTTAAATTAAATTGATTGTATTACTGTGTGACTGTACAGTATGCCATGATTTGGCACAATATGGTGGTGTGCAATATAATATTGCATGCATTACAATACAAATAAACAAGGAAACAGTTTTTTTAATGTCTGGCTATATCATTAGTATCAAAATATTAATACAATTTGAAGCTTTGTTGAAGGCGTCCGGTAATTGAAAGACAAGTGTCCTGTTGTCGTTTTCTTTGAGGAGCAGAAATCAAATTGTGTTCTTTTAAGAGAATCCATGCAGTAAGCAGAGCATGAGCCGTTCCTCTGAACTCCCTGCTCAGACGAGCGCATCTGAAAGTCCTATGTTGTATTTTTAATTACTGAATTTATCCTTTGACATCTTTGCTGTTTAGTCCGTTGTCTTTTCTCTCCCGCTCAAACAAAATCCAATTCGTTTCTCGGGTTACTTTTCCTTTGTGCGTGCTTTCATGGGATTTCACAATCAGCAGTGGAGTGGATCACAACAGTTTTTAAATGAAGATTTGTGATCCTCCCCTTACATAAAACACAGAAACCAAAAAAGTAACAATAAAAAGAAAAGAAGCCTGGAAATAATGAAGCCATAGAAGATGAACCGTGCTCTACGTTAAGCATGAGTCCGTCTGAAAGAACTTTGAAGGTCTTTCATCAATTTTCTTCTTGTTTGAATAAAAAGAGAACAGTCATTGCAGATTATGGGGGAAAAAAAGGCGCTGAGGCTGTCAAACCAGATGGTGTCTATGAACACATCACTCCATGCAGCTATTTTCAATGCATCCGTGGCTACAATTTGGTTTAAAGGGGATTTTTTAAAATAACGCTTCTTAAATTCTTCTCAACTCATAGGAAACGATTTCATATTTAATACCTGCAAACAACATTGGAGTTTCTAGCTTTTAGCAACAACCTTCTCTGGGAATCAATCAAATTTACTTTCATTCATGAGAAGAATATTTTTTATTTTTTTATTTTATTGATTTTACACATTTTCTCTTGTAACAAAACCATTTTTTGTTGCAATAAAAACACACAATACTACCAGCTCCTTCCATCCAGATACAGGTGCTTTTCTGGTGTTTCTATAAAAATGTGATAGCAAAATTATAATTTGCAAAACTCTAAAAAAGGAGTAGTAAAATAAACTCATAATACAACGAGATACAGTGATGTTCCAAAATATTTAAAGCTTATCATTATTAAATCTAAGGAGTCATGCATCTTACTGTATTCCAGTGAGATGGTCCAAACGAAAAGGTTCTCCAAGCTTTCCAAGAGAACCTGAGATAGAAGTTAAATGCCAGTAGCTCATTTTCATTTCCTTTTGCAACTGTTACAAGAAAAGGAAGCAAATATGAAAAATTAAATAAATAGAGTTTTACCAATAAAAGAAGCATGCTGAAGAAAACACCTTGCGTTCCAACATAAATGAAAATTTTAATCTCCTGACATATCTGACAGAGGTGAGTTAAAACAATTAACAACAAGGGCTGACAACAAACTGAATTTCAAGTTTGTGTCAAGGCTTTATTAAAAGCTTGTAAATGTAAAGTAAAGCTCACTTTCTGAAATATTTTCATCTAGCATAAATGACTTTTTTTCCCCCTTGTGAAGTACAACGCCGACAGAGGGAACGATGCAGCTGGAAGCACTTCAGCCTCGTATGTCTGAGCCAAAATGAGGCTCTGATCATCCAAAGGTCATGTTGGATGGCAACATGAATGCAGAGGCTGAAACAAACTTAAAATGGTATCATTCTGCATTCTGTACAACGTGCACAAAAAATAAGCACTTCATTTTGTGACGCTTGGAGAACTTGAGCTTGCAGGTTCAGTTTGCTCAAAAACCTTTTAGATCGGACCCATC
This sequence comes from Micropoecilia bifurca, assembly GCA_903067075.1. NCBI lineage: Eukaryota > Metazoa > Chordata > Actinopteri > Cyprinodontiformes > Poeciliidae > Micropoecilia > Micropoecilia bifurca. The sequence goes on along the minus strand of CAEGAF010178113.1, from coordinate 3,591 downwards.
GTCAGCCTCTCCTCTTGGCAATCAATCTTGGCAGTCATGGCAGATGATGTGGTTGTTTGAGAGGTCTTGTTTAAACAAATTTGAAGATTAAATCTGGCTTGTCCTGTCTGCCCTAGTCCTTCTTAGTAGTTCTTCTTTTGTGTTTTGTTGCCAAGTTACTTGGAAACCTAGAATTGTTCTCAAAATATGGTCAGATTTATTTATTTTTTTGTCACATTGCAGAATATGCAGTGTCTGTTGGAGAAGAAATGTAAATTAACACATCATGAAGCTGCTGGACATTAAAGGTGATGTCTTGGAGTCAGATGTATCCGTGGTACAGCAGGTGCACCGTATGCAGAGGCTGCAGTGCCTTTGTTTGATTCCCAACTTTGGGTCGTTTGCAGCATGTCTAATGCAGCATGTTACTAATGAATAAAGCCCACCAGAATAACAAAAACCAAAAGAAGAAGAAGAAAAAATCTCCAGCTCTAATCACCATTGGAGACAGAGATCCTGGAATCATAGTTCTCTTTTTCCTCCTAGAAAAAGGGGAGAAAGTTGATTCTCTGCAGGAGAGAATCAACTTTTGTTGGCCTGAATTTCATTCTGAGAATCTTTGTGACAAAAACTAACTTAACGTTGCCAGAATCCTGTGTCCTATCTGTATGTGTGTCATAAAACTATACCAAAATACAACACAACCCTTAACTGGCCAGCTGTCAAAAGAGTATTTAAAATATTGCAAACCAACCTGGCAACATGGAATCAAAAAAATAAAGATATAAATGTTGAAGCAAGACTTTTGACACTAATATACTGTTGTCTTCTATTAAGATGTCAAAATATACTTTAATACCTTGTAGATTTAAAGCACGAGAAGAAAAAGCATTTTTTGTGCAGATCATAGTCTTGACGCTTCAATCAGGCATTGTGGTATTCAATCATGATGTAAGTGAGACTTATTCAATGTCTGAGAGCATATTACATTTCTTTATGTCTGAAACACTGTGTTGTAAAGGTCCTGATTTAAAACTGTGGCTGTTATATACCTAGAGGATAAATGTGCAGTCTAGGATGTGAATGACAGTGAAACCTTTAATGATATAAATGCAGGCGAAAAGTAGGTCAAGGCTGGCGAAGCCGTAAAGCCTGAATATTTCTCTAGTGGGTCTGGTTGGTGTGTAAGGTTCCATGTGTCTACATATATTTTCAATATATTAAATTCATAAATTCTGTACAATTCCCCATGTGTGAAACCAAAAGGTATGCGTACGTAAAGGAAAAGGTGACATAAATGTGGCAGAGAAAACGTACTTTCATGTTTTTTCCACACTACACTTCCTTTGGTTTTGTGTTAAACCCAAAATGTTAATATGTATTAAAAGAAAATTTTATACTGCCTCCAAGATAAATCTAGAATTTTATCATAGAGAAAATATTTACAAAATATACTTGACACACCATCCCTGACTGGTGAAACATTACAAACACAACCTGCTCCAGCTGCTCAGACAGTGTTTTTCCTTCTTTGTTAATTTATTCAGTTGTTAAATTGCTTAATCGAAGGCATCCTTACTCTGTCCTCTAATTATTAGTATTAGGTCTTTTATAATTTTTACCTTTTTTATTATAAACTATGATGATTAGATACACTTTCTATAAGCCTTTGCATTCCTGTGTGCATTTTGTGGTTTGCACATGAACATTAGACGTGAATCTTTAATAACGGGCAACCTGGATGTGGCTGTTCTTTATTGCCCAGCCAGCCTGCTGGGTTTGTGTCTATGTTTTGATGATCCTGGATTGGATGAATGATTGGCAACTGTTTAATGAGGCCCTGCGTACCTTTGATTACCAGGTCTAATGAACAGCGTGTCAGTTGTACCCTGTTAGCAGATAATACTGTCCCAACTACCCCGGCTAATCAGTACAAGCAGCATGTCCAAATGCCAGTCAAAGGGCACACTTCATATTTCATGCAACTCCCTGTGGAAAATATGAATAATCAATTCAGCTCTCAGATATATATATATATATATTTTTTTTTTTTCTTTCCTCTGGGGTGATGTCATCTTCTCTACGTGAGCGGTTAAACATACTTGAATGCACACTGTCAGGCCACGGGTTGCACGGACCGATGCCTTCTCAATATTTATTGCGCTCCAACGACCTCGCTGACCTCGTGTTTTCACTTCTCCTGATACGACACACAACTATGATGAGCCTGGCCTGAAAAACAAAGAGTTTGCAGGTGATGAAAGGACTAGATTTAATACACTAGGCATGCTTCTTGGAAAACTACAGTGCAGTCATCCAGTATTGGTGATCTCTGTTAAGAAATAGAATATTTTAAAATGTTTTCTTGTCTTTTCTTTTCAGCAAAAATCTGTTTGTTTGAATGTTGATAACAACTCAATCTAGCACTTTTATAGTGTTAAATGTTGGTTCATTCTGCATTTATTTACATAACAACAGATCAGTTCAATTCAGTTAATTTCAAATGAGGTCATTTTAGTTTAATTTGATTCAGTTAATCCCAAGTTAAATCTTAATACTGTTAACTATATTTCTCCAGTACTTTAATGTGGTGTTGGTTGGGGGTTGAATGACCTCCTCTAGTGGTTTGCATCCCAGCAGATCTGAACATCCTCTGACTGAAGACACTCCAATGTTGTATTTATGTATTACTAATACAAATTGTATTGTGTTTTTTATTTAATGAACTGTCTTGCTTAGAACAATCAGCTACAGAGACTCTTGAGAAATTGTTCAAAAGATACCAGCCTTATTCAATCTCTTATTGACTTTTTTTAAGTCACTTGGCTCAAGTGATAACCAACTTTATATCTTTTCATGTATCATATAAAATTCTAATAAAAAATGAATGTTTGTGAATTCTTTTGCGAGGCAAATTGGGTGAAATTTCAGCTTCAAACAGTTGCTTAAAATACCAACCTTTACTTAAGCAGGGAGAAAAAACACATTGAAACTAAAAAATCTTACTTTTACTGGCTTTAATGGCTCAGTAGCAAACTTGAGCCAAATCTACATTCCTTGTGTTTTGTGGGGTTTTTCACCTGGAAAGTGCAAGATTTTCCCTTACACAAGTCTGTGCGACTTTTGCAGACAGTCCTTGAAGTCACCTTGATTGTGGATGGACATCTGAGGAAATTTTGCATGAGTCAGAATTTACAATGAGGGGCTGCAGGAGGCATATTCACAGCTGAGTGCTAAAGGAAACAAGGGAGTCTAATCACCAGCCAAAAATAAGTTCTAAAAAAAGGCAAGCACACACACCTGGAGTGAGCAGAAAAAAAAGAGACCTCTGATGAGTCAGGATAATTCTTTGCTGCTTCTCTTACCCAAATCCATTTTGGTTTATCCTCTTTTTTGGATTAGCACAGTGTTATCTCACAGGCCTTATCCAAACCCTACACACGTTGTTCAACTTGATGCACATTTCTGGTCTAAAAATAGGATTTTAATACAAGTTACACACATACTGGACTGGTTAATATATATATATATATATATATATATATATATATATCTATATATCTATCTGTCTGTCTGTCTGGGGGGTGTGTTACTCTCTCGGCTGTGGAGGGA
>CAEGAF010178108.1:0-18455 GCA_903067075.1 Micropoecilia bifurca | reverse complement strand
TGTGTGTGTGTGTGTGTGTGTGTGTGTGTGTGTGTGTGTGTGTGTGTGTGTGTGTGTGTGTGTGTGTGTGTGCGCGCGTCTGTCTTACTCAGAGACTGTGCAGCTTTCAAGAATTCAACCTTATTTCACTTCTTCACTCAAAGTTAAGGTGTAATTTAAATAGATCTAAAAATGCTACGAAACTATAAGACGTCAAGAAAAAACATGAGTAATTACCAACTTTATAACTATGGAGACATAAAGGCAAAAGTGGACAAGCATTTACTTTTTAAACATCCTTGTCTTATTTTCTTAAACTAAAACATTAATGGGACATTTATTCTTATTGCTTGATTGATCCATGAACCTTTTCACTCCATTAAGCCGAATCTCTTCTTTCCTTTGCAGACATTGGAAGAATGTTTTCTTATTTTTTCCTGCATTTCAAATTTTAACAATGTGCAGGAGTCATCTAAGAGGTCATGCAAGGTGTGTGTGTGTGTGTGTATGTGTGTGTGTGTATGTAGCCTGTTTACTTTGGCACCCGTCTGGCTTGAGTTGCCAGGACAGAAAGGGTTACGGCGGAAACGGCACTCGGGAGGAAGAAAAAAAAAATGGTGACCTGGTGGGGGGAGGAGGAAGGAGAGAGAAAAATAAAAGCTGGGGTTTGACTGTCTTAAGTAGAGGGGAGTTTGCGCGAGTGTATAAATGCAAAAGTGTGTGCGCATGTGTGATTCATTACTCTGACTGAGGAAAATGAAAAGAAGCGTCTGGCCAGGGGCCCAGAGGGAGGAGAGGTAGAGTGAGAAAGAGAGAGAGTGAATGAAAGCTCATGTCTTGGAGAGATGGAAAGTTAAGGAGATGCTTGTAATCTTGACAGAAGAGCAAAGGGTTGGATCAGAAAATATAGTTTTTTTTTTAATTATCTAAAAATAAAACGTAAAGCAAATGATTTCAGTTTTAGTGTAAAAAGAAGTTAAAGGAGTAGAGCTTTAGGAGTCATTCAGTGATTATCTTTGTGGTCTAATTGAAACACCATGTGGTGGAAATGATCGGGATCCAGATCATTTCTGCTCTTAAAAATTAAAGACCCAGGATGCACTCTGGATCACTATAATGCATGTTTTGTGCTTTTTTAGTTTTAGGTTTTAGAGGTAAACAAAATCTGTGTTGTCTTTTCTAAACCTAACTTGGGGTCAAAAATTGATAAGAGTCCAAAATATCCATGTTATAAATCTTTTCCATTGATGTTTTCTGCTTCAGAAGTTTGAAAATGATCGATGTGATTATTTTTATCCTGCAGTTTGAGGATATTTGCACAAAAATAAACACACAAATTACATCAAAAATACCAATCAGATTCTATTTAAAGCATAAAAAGTTGCAGCTATAGAAACTCCCCAAAAATAGCCCTGTATTTTGATTATTGGTTGTAAATTTGTGCTAAAAAATGTGTTGCATTATAGATTTTGGTACATAAACCGAAGCAAAGTTATCACATAAACACCCAGTAAAATTAAAGGAATTTCCAGAATATTATATCATTTTGCAATTTCGATTTTGATAAAGCAACACTTCTTTCTTTCCCGCTATGCTCAGCAACAAGTGGGGGAGGGGCAGCACTGTATTGCAAACTCCCCATAGAATCTCATTTTAATGATTTAGAGGCTGTGGAAACAGCTTGTTGGAAAAAATTTTAGCAGTTTTCGAATCATCACCATTCCTAACACTTCCTAACCAATAAAATATTGGTGATGCATGCTTAAATAACCTGCAGCTCAATGTTTGTTCCTGTGCTTTAATAATGAATCAAATTATTATAATATTACAATCAAACAAGATGTAAAATTATATATTTTTTCCTCTCAGAAACAAGAGCTGTAAGTTTGTTTAAAATGCGGAAAACAGGATGGCAGAAGACAACCGTTTCATTGTCTTTTGTAAACATTTTTTTGGTGAACAAACTGCCTCCAACTTAACATCTGTGTGTTCTTAGAAGTCCGATTGATTTTCTCTCTCTCTGTGTGTGTGTGTGTGTGTGTGTGTGTGTGTGTGTGTGTGTGTGTGTGTGTGTGTGTGTGTGTGTGTGTGTGTGTGTGCAGATCAGGAGGTGGGAGACGGCAGCAGCGGATCTCAGGGCTTCTCCATAAGAGCTTCTCCTAAGACAACCCCTCGGTGAGTACACACACACACACATACACCCTCTTTCCCTCCCTCTCCATTTACATTCCTCACTGCCCCCCATACTTCTCCCCCTCCCCTCCACACTCACACCCCTCCTCACTCTTTTTCTTCTTGCTTTTCCCTTCGCCGGCCCCTCGTCTCCTCTTCTCTCTCTTCCTCTCGGTCCGCTCTTCCACGCATTCCCTCTTTCGCTTTTAGCCCTGCAGGCGGTTCTCGCTCTCTTAGCCAACGATAACTTGTTCTAAAGGAGGTAGCCGTCCTTCAGGTTCACTTAGATACTTAGTTCTTTTTTTTCCTCGATTTTAAATCAGCCATGGACGGACAGTCAGAGGATTTACTGTATCTTCTCCTTTTGGGAATACTTTCGTGGATCTTTCGGGACGGGGATATTGATCCCAGAGATGCATTTCTGCTCGTTTCTTCCACTTTGTGGGATGGCTGATGTATCTGATGAGGTTGGTAACACTTGGATGAGTAACGCTGCACTTAAAGTGAGCGGTGTTGTAAAATGCTGTGGCGGTACCGCAACTTAGATTAATTTGCGCAGTGTTTTTGACTTGAGAAATGCCTTTTCTCTCTCTCTTTTATTTCTTCTCCTCTCCCCCTTAGCGCCGAGTTTAACCTTTTAAAAGCAAAGTGCAAAACTCTTGTTACATCTCCTCTCCTCTCCTGCTGTCCCTCGTTTCCCCTCTTTCACACTCAACAGATTGTCTCAACAACCAAGATTTATCGCACGGAGACGTCGCACTGCGTCCTCCCTCTCTTTCCCCTCCAGCTCTTACGCGCAGACGGAGAGCCTGGCCCCTTTTCATTAGAGGCCACTGTAACAACAAATTGATGTAGTTTTATAGCCAGCAGTGTCTATGTTTGTCTGACATTTATGTTGGGTCGTTAATCTCCCGATTGACCTCTCCATCTCTCCTTTTTACTTTCTGCACTCTCTTTTTTTTTTTCCTCCACCCCACCCTGCCACCCCGCTCCTTTCAGCTCTCCCATTGGCGGCCTGCAGATCCGCTATGACTCCTCGGGGTCGTTGCCGGGGCCAGGGCTGGGGTTGCTAGGGGCCGGCGTCAGCGGCGGGGAGACTCTGCCCCCGGTGGCCACCAGCATCGAGCAGCTCCTGGAGAGGCAGTGGAACGAAGGGCAGAGCTTCCTGCTGCAGCAGGGAGCGCAAGGAGACGGTGAGTGGAGGCAAAACATCTTCCTCCTTCGCTTCTCCTACAGCTGAGGTGAAAATGGAAAAGTGAAGCGACAGCAAAACCTGCTTGTTAGAAAATCTGTCCTTCAGCGGAGGCCGTCAATTGGGGTAACTTTGACTCATTTTGACCTTTGACCTTCTTGTAGAAAAGTATCAACCACTGGATATTTGAGCATGACCGACTGCAGGTCTTTCCGATTTTTCTTCTCAGTCCAGCCACACGTACTGTATTTACAGCGTGACTGTGCATCCTTAAGTCTTAAATTTATTCATCGAAAATAAATTAGATGCAAAATTTAAGACTTTGAAAGTCCTAAATTTATGTATCCAAATTTAAAGCCTTAAAATGTCTTAAATTCTTTAAACAAATTTACAATGACCTTTAGTATGCTAATCACAGGTCTTAAATTTTGTCGTGTCATGGCTATTTATTATGCATTTTATGTAGTTTTTTTTTCTGTAGGGCAAAGTCTGAGTTATGACGCTACTGCTAGCTAGCAGCTAATATATATTTCCTAGCTAGCCATGTGGCATCTTTGGATTTTTTTTTTTTGCGAGCAATTTTATTGCTAGTTTGCCGGATGATGTTTGTGTTTGTCAAGAAATCATTACTGATATAAATTTGTTATAAATTTGTTACATTTTTAAAAATTTGGTAACTTTATGTTATTAAAGTTTAAACAGTGATGATTTCTTGGTTAATGTCGAGTTGTCGTAACAAAGACATTTTGAATAATGTCAACTTTGTATGAAAAGTGTCATAATTTACCGAATGATGCTTTATGACAACAGTCATAAATATTCATGAAGGCTCATTCATATTCATGACAGGTGCTATACCATACCATCGCAACTTTATTTATAAAGCACTTTAAAACAACCACAGCTGATACAAAGTGCTGTACATTAAAACACAGCATAATAAAATAAAATAAAAAATAAAAAAACTCTTACAGTTTAAAAACAAAAACATACACTTTAAGACTTGGCTTTTAACTCGCTGGAGTTAAAAGCCAAGTAAAATAAATGGGTTTTAAGACGAATTTTAAAAGCGGACAGTGAAGGGGCCTCTCTGACCTGCAAAGGCAAGTCATTCCATAATGTTTCCATAATTTTATGTCATGTTTATGAAAGTGTCATGACAGTCTTATTCACCCCCTTTCAAATAAAGTGTTAGGATTTTTTTTTTTTTTTTTTTTTTGGTCTTAAATTTCAATCAAGTTGGCGTTAGAAAGATCTTAAATGTCTTAAATTTGACTCGCTGAAACCTGCAGATAACCTGATTTACAATCTCTGCCATTAACCCACCTGTATTTAATTTTTATGTTTCACTTTAGCGCCATAGATGTCATAACATAATGTCTTCCCTCCTCTTCCTCCTATTAGTGGTGGCCATGTTGAAGTCTCTCCACCAGCTGCAGGAGGAGAACAGGAGACTGGAGGAGCAGATTAAAACCCTGACCATGAAGAAAGAGAGACTCCAGCTTCTCAGCGCACAGTTATCAGTGCCTTTCACCCCGAGCACTGTTTCCATGGGTAAACACACACACACACACACACACGGTTTTGTTAGAGTTCAGAGTGAATGGCTTTTGGCAGATATGTCTTTACAAGAGATGAAAGAAATGTAAAGAGAGAGTCTTGGAGAGTTTTTAACACAGAGAGATCTGCTTTCTACACCTGTTTAGACTTACGGTGCCTTACAAAAGTTTTCAAACCGTCGTAACTCTTCATGTTTAATACTGTACAGAGTTCCTGAACTGTGTGGAAGAGAATGAAACTTGATTTTACTCCCAAATCCTATTTTTCAGTTTATCAGGACAATAAAAGGGAACTTAAACATGAAGAATGTATAAAGCTGATAAATAAAAAATTCTGGGCCTTTTTTTAAAAATCACTATTTACATCTGACATGCCTAAGTAGAACCCATTTCAACCGGTTTCAGATTTTATGTGGAATGCTGTCAGCACATCAATTATTTATCATACACTCTATAAACCACCTTTTCATGCTGTGGAAGAGTGCCATTGTTGGGGAAAAAATGCATCTTTCAATTTTGTCACAAACAATGTAGGAGACACAGCAAAGATGAGGGAGAAGCTTTTCTGATAAGAGTAGAGTTTAGATTGGCTCCACTTCTTTGAACCACAGATCCCAGACGACTTGCACTTGACTCACCCAGCGTTTACAACAAGCTACGAAATGGAGCCGGGAGATGTTAAACAAAAACTAAAGACAGAATAAAGTCGCGCCGCTTACTCAGACTATGGCCTAAAAGCAAAAGCAGTAAAATTTAAATTAAAATGTCGAGTTTGACTTGTCGGGTTGAATTTTTGTTAGAAAGCTGAGGAGAGTTGATGTGAAGAAATGAATCTTCAACCGGACCAGTGAAGCTAAGCATTCACCAAACGCTACAGTGGAGAGATTTAGATCAGATGATTCTGTTCTGTTAGAGTAGCCTAGTTAAAGTAAAGGTCTAAAGCCAACTGAGGATCTGTGACTTTAAAAAAAATCTTTTCCAGATGTTCTCCTTTCAGTCTAGACTCATCTGTAGATATTTTCAATCCATAATTGCTCTCTGCTTTGTTTTGGTCTAAATCTCAATAGAACACATCAAAGTTTGCTGCTTTAATGTTGTAAAAGTAGGAATCTGTATTTTATTACGGCGACTAACCAAGTTAACACTGCGATTGTTTGTGTAGGTGACGTGAAGGGGTCCCTCCTCGGAGCAACAGACTCTTCTTTACCAGTGTCAGCTCAGGTAAGGAGAGGAACGCGGACACAGCACAGCACCGCCGCGCCATAAAACACCCGATGACGGCGCGTGTGTGTGTCTGTCTGGCTCAAAGGACACCGCATCGTGTGGCGGTCACAGCAGCAGCGGCTCGACCTCCTCGCTCTCCGCCTCGCCCTCCGTCTCCCAGAGCCCGCCTCAGCCGGCGCTGAACGGCATGGCCTCCACGGCCGCGCTGGGCGGCGTCGCCGGGCTGATGGGCGCTCTGGGCGCGGGAAACGCGCTGGGCATCGGCGGGATCGTCGGAGCGCTGAACGGCGTGATCCAGGCGCCGGCGCCGGGCCCCGCCAGCCCTCACACTACAGGAACAGCGGCAGGCGTCACGCTCCCCGTCAACAGCAGGTATCCGACTTCCTGTTCTACGACGACCTCACCTGTGAAGACATGAGGTCACATGAAAACAAATGTTTGTTTCTCTGAAAACGCTCAACAAGCGAGGAAGCTGTTTGTGTCTGCGGGGTAAATTATTGGGTGAGAAGTTCACAGCTTCCTCTTTTTCTTCCCTTTTGCCTTCGTGCTGGATTGAAGCAGCTCAACAGGTAGTAAGAGCAGGTGAGGCAGGAACCTGCACAGCTGCATCTCGACCTGGTAGAATGTTGTCCAGCAGCTCATTCGTTTCACTTATTAGCCTGAAAACACGAGCTCGTGTTATATAGATTCATTATACACAGAATGTGAATTTCAGACAATAAAACTCCATATGTTTAACAAACAATATGAACATAATAAAAAAAAATTAAAGAAAGCTTGCCAACTGAAGTGTACAATATGTGAACTTGATCAGGGCTCATTTCCAACATTTACTTTGCATCGTGTCAGTACTGCAGCTATTTCTGTATTGTGCGCATGATCAGATTCTTGTTTTCACTATTTATCAGTCAGAATCATCTTAATTATCTGAAACAGGTGTGTCAAACATCAAGATCACACATGTCCTCAGAGGGCCAGTTGTGGCTGAAAACTACCCATAAACATCATCATCATCATCATATTGAACATCCTCTCACACTGAGGTAGTTTGGCAGTATAAGATAGAACAGCTTTAATTTTATTAGTAGAGCACAGATCTGTTATCTTGATGGTTCTATTTATGAATATCTGCAGCGGCTAGATTTAGCCCCCAGGCCTCGATTTTCACACATCCGATAGAAAAGGAATATTTGAAAGCAGTCTAAAAATGAGTTTTTTTGTTTGTTTGTTTTTTTTACCTTTTTAAATCGAGTAAGTGAAATAAATAAACTTGTGATGATGTTCTTATTTATTGAGATGCACCTGTGCAGGAGCAGTTGTCATTTTTGTCGGGTCGCGTGTTGTTGGTTTGTAGCAAGAGAAACAGTTTAGTTTAGTGTGTGTGTGTGTGTGTATTGCGTCAGCAGCTTCACGTTTCTCTCCTGACGTTGTTGCCTCTGGCCCCGCAGCGCCGCCCGGCTCGGCCTGCTGTCCGAACAGCAGCGTCTGCTCCAGCATCAGCTCCAGCAGCTGCTGTCCTCCCAGTCGTCGGCGGTACGTCACTCCCTCTGGAACCGGGTTCCCATCTCTCCCGTCCGGGTTCGTGGCGTAAGCGTCTTTAATGTTAACCTTCCGCTCTTCGACTCAGGACCAGCAGCAGCAGGCGCTGCTCCTGCAGCTGATCCAGCAGCAGCAGCATCAGCATCAGGACCTGCAGCAGCTGCAGTCCCTCTCCTCCACGGCCCAGATGCCCTCCATGCCGCTGTCCGGCGCTCAGCTGCCCATCGCCAACCTGCAGAGCCAGGGCGCCATCGCCGCCAACCCCTTTCTCGCGCTGCAGCACACACACACCGACACACACGGCTCGGGGCCGGGAAAGCCCCGGGTCGCAGAAAAAGCCGTTGGCATCACTGGCCAAGAGAAGACATGACACTTTTTTTTTTGTTGTTGTTTTTGATTGATTTTATTTTTTTTTATTATTACTCTCTTTATTAAATATGCACAGTTGTAAGATCAACTTTTTTGTCAGAGTCCGTCAGCTGGACAGAAGAGCAAATGCTAAAGTGTTGCCATTCATTTCATTGAGTTCTTTCCCTCATTCAAACTGGGCCGTCTCACTTTGGTTCTGCAGCTTTTTCTGGTTTAAAACTTGACCCTGAATTCTGTTTGTGTGTGTGTGTGTGTGTGTGTGTGTACTATTTATTTCCGTCTAACTTATAGTTGTGTTCTTTTTAACTGCTTCTTTGTTCGTAATGTCTTTAGTTGGGTTTTACTTTAATATTCCTAGCTGCTTCTCTATAAGTTAGTTTGACCATGTAGCATCAGAGTAAAATCCACGTTTTTATTTTTCCTCATGTTTTGTTTGGCTTGAATCATCTAAAAGGTCAGTTTCCAAGAAAGTTTAAAGCTAGTTGTTTCTGTCATAATTCTGACTCTTGTTTCCTCTCCTTCTCGACTTCTTCTCTTCGTTTCTGTCACGATGTTTCACTCTCAGGGGCCTCCGCTAACCAGAGCTGTTAGCTCGACAGCCGAGCTGGCGCACAGAAAACCTACAAACCTAAAAATCACAAAAAAGAAAAAGAAGAAAAAAAAAAACGGAAACAAGCAGCAATACACGAATGAGTATAAAAGTACACTTCCCTGGAATAGCACTGAACAGTAGCAGATGTATGTTTGACATCTGTCTCGCAGCAGTTCCGAGGGGAATATTGTGAAAGAAAAAAAAAAAAGAATTTGCCCCACATGTTTCTGGCTGCTGCTTCTCTCCCAACGTCTCTTTTGCTCTGCGGGCTGCAGATCCGTTAATGTCAGCGAGCCAAGCGTCGCACTGTCACCGCAGTAGCCTTGCCGTCGACTGTCTCTTCCCCGGGCCAGATACTGGGGGGCTCAGTCATGGATGTGAGGCAATCGCAGGACGGGGGTTAAAAAGAAAACTCAAGATTTAAAGGCAGCTTGTTTTGAGATGCTGTAATACACGTAGCTTGGGAGTCCTAAACAAAGAGGTCACGCACTTGTCAGCAAACAAAGCCTCTTTCCTGCCCCCGTTTTCCTGATTGAGCCCCCCGCTTGCACCTACCTCTTCGAGCAGGACCTAAAAGGCCGACCACGGCGGTCGCTTCAAAAAAAAAAAAAAACAACACAACAGTCAGGACTGGCCGATCAGGCTCCAAACACAAGTGCCTGAGGCCAAATAGGTGGGGAGGGGGTGAGATTTTTGTTTGTTTTTACATTGCTAATTTTTTTTTTTTTTTTTTTACAGCGCTCCTGGTGATTATGCTGCACCTAATTTAATAGAAACACTTTCCAACTCTTAACAAAATGAGGAAAATTTATTCAGCTGCATTCTTTAATATTCAAAAGAAAAAAATACAACTTTTTTGTTGTGGTTTTTTTTTTATTTATCTGGAGTATTTGTGTACTGTGTGTAAATTTATATATTTCAAAAGAAAAAATCTCACTGATTTTTTTATTTTTTTTTTTGTGATTTAACATAATTTTGTACTACTGTGTACAGGTTTGTTTTGTTTGTTTTTGACCTCCAACACAGTCTGATTTTGCTGTAAACTCCCTCTGACGTCTGCTCTGTGTCACGTGTTTGAAAAGCTAGAAGCTATTTAATAGTTGGTTTATTTGGGGGAGGTGGGGGGGTGTACATAGCTGCTCATAGGGGCGGAGGAAGTGTGTTTGGTGGCACAGTCTTTACCTCGTTAAGTGTACATAAACCTTTCTCATTGGCCGTTTGGTGTATATAAGTGATTGTGATTGGCCGTGATGCCAATGAAGCCTCAAGTTTGTGTGTGTGAGAGTCTTGTAGGACCAGAAAAAATAAGATTAACAGTGACTGGACACACAAAAGTATTAATTTATTTTTATATGTGCAGGGACATTGTGGTTCTTTTGTTTTTTAAGGTTTGCACCGTTTTCTCAATTTTTATTTTATTTTTTTTTTTTTTTTTACTTGGGCACTATGATTTTATTTGTCCACACAAATGTGTTTCAATCAGTTTTGTAAAAGTGGGAAAATAATTATGGTGAGGTGAAGAGTGGGGTCTCATATTGTATTTCAAAATGTAAAAACAAAATAAACTCTGGATTAAGAAAATCATTTTGTTTTTAGTCTTGTGTAGGACAAACTAAAAATGTTCAGACAATTTATGAAATTGTAATTTTTTTTTTCAATTTTCTGAATGATTTTTTTACAGTGTACATTGATGGGGTTTTGTGTTTTCAAATAGAAAACAGTAGACATTTAAAAAATTGAATCGATTTCATATCAAGTTATTAACCTATCTTCTTTTTTTCTCTGATCATAAAAGGTGATATTTAAATAAAATTGCAAATAAATAAATAAAATTTATAATGTTTAATAAATCAAATTTGTGACCTAATCTATAAGTCTTTATTTAATTCTCTATGTAGAAAAATGGCTCGCCTCTTTGAGTTACAGCCTTGCACATAAAGGGTTATATGTTCATTTAAAAAAATAGAATTAATCTTTACCTTTAAAAAAGTGTGTTTCTGTTCCTAATATACACACACCCTTGTTGAAACTGATGGGTTCCTGCTGCTGGATACTGAAGGGGTCGTTGAGTGAGGAGTGGGATCTGATTTAACTGCTGAAAACCAAACTGCAGAAAACCCTCTGGATTTTAAAAAAAAATATAAGTTTTAGGCTGTGTGTGTGTGTGTGTGTACACCACAGATGGTAAATATTTAATTATTTAATGATGGGTAATATTTGATTTTTTTTTCTTTTGGTTTGTTTCCGTACTCTTAGGTTTTTTTTGTAAAATAAAAAAAATAGAATTTCTAATTGCTTATTTGCTAATTGTTGCTGAACTTAGACACGTCCTTAACTTTTTTGTTTTGAATTTAAATTTTTCATTTGACTATTTGCAATCAGCTATGTTTGGCTCAGCTTGTTAGGAAATTTTTAAATGTATTTTATTTATTGCTCTACATAATCATATAATTATCTTCATATAATATCCAACATATTAGGCAGAGAATGGAGCAGCAACATGGTTTTATTTTGTAGTGGGAGAAAAACGGAAACCATCAGGATGGGACTCGGTAAAAAAACAAAAACAAAAAAAAACGAGTGTCTTTAACAATAAAAGGTGTGCTTTCAGTCCTAATAAGTGCACACATATTGAAACTGATGAATTCCAGCTGTTTGGGAGGGTGTAGGGGGGAAAAAAGGAATAAAAACGGAAAAACATCTGCTTGTGTGCTGTTGGGGGGGGGTCACCATTCTGCTGCATCTGCCTCTGTCCTGGTAATTAAAAGCCCACTTTCCTCCTTCGCCCTCCCTTCAGCAGCAGTTTTTAGTTTCCAGCCACCCTCCACCCCTCTGCCTCTGATACCTTTCTCTTCTCTTTACCCAAGCACTTGCTCAGCCCCCTCCTCTCACCCCCCATTTTCCCCCGGCCCTGTCAATCAAAGCGGGGCTGTTTAAACAGCATCACCCCCCCACCCCCCTACCCCCCACTTCTTTCCCTCCCCGCCCGCCTGCCTCTCTCCATCAGACCTGCCTCACAAACACACACAGAGCAGAGCCGCTGTGGCCATCATCGATCACCCCCCCCATCCCCCCACCTCTCCACTCCCACATCTTCTGAGACCCCTCTGCAGGGAGGGGAGGGTTTAACAGCTGATGGTGGACCCCTGTGCGCTGCCCCACCAGGTGCCTGATCAGAAAGTCAAACTCTAACGAAGCCCTGGTTGTAGTCGGGAGATGATTAAACAAATGTAGGGCTGATGTGTGTGTGTGTGTGTGTGTGTGTGTGTGTGTGTGTGTGTGTGTGTGTGTGTGTGTGTGTGTGTGTGTGTGTGTGATGTCACAGGCACAGAGGAATCCCCTCTGTGCAGCAAACACATCGGACCTTTACAGCTGAGCAGGTTAAACTGCCTCCTGATCAGCTTAGAAGTCTACAGGATATTTAGTTTGTCCTGCATTTTGACTTGTGCTACATATGGCTGTCAGACAGAGAAGTGTTCATATGCTGGCAAAATGTACAGCACAAAAAAAGGGTGAAATCAGAAAAACCTAAATAAATGCCACGATTTAAATGATGTTTTAGAGGAGGTATTCTCCTGATTACAGTTTGAACTTAAAAGACATTAAAGCCAACACACAGAGGTGTTTAGACCTCAGAAACCAATTACTTGGACAGAAACATACAGATCAATATAATTAGAATACTTCTTTTTGAACTTAGAATTAAGCAGTAACAGGTGGGGGAGGGGCGCTACGCTAAATGCTTCAGTCATTTTTGCTGCTTTCTGTGGCAGCTCATTAGCAGGACTTCAAACTGGATGAACTTTAAAACCTCAGTTAAACCTTGACACTGACCAGCCTGGGGTTAGGGGGGCAAATTGGGCAAGGGGAGGAAAAGGGAGTTGTGAGGTTTTGTTTATGAGCGACAACTCTTAAAATGTGTCTACTTGTGAGTCTACTAACAGTCACAGAGTGCATAGAGTTTACTTCTCAGCTTGATTGCAAGAAGTAGAAATTATAAATATTATTAGACGTGTAACTATAAAATGTGGATACAGAGAAAAAAAACGGCAGGACCAAATATGTTTCTGTAATTTTCCCCATCCTGTTCCTCAAGTGCCACCTGTAATTCCTGCACAGGTTGGGACATATTTCTTGATTCTGTTAACCTGTTTAATGGGCCCCCCAGCCCCCATCTCCACTGGAGTTGCAGCAACAAGCTGGGGAGAGGCTTCAATCGGTGTAATAAACCATTAGCAAGAGGCGAGCATGGCGCTGGTGTGTACAGTAATGCCGTGTAAATCATCTCAGAGTGGCTGCCATTAGGAGGCTTAATCCTGGCCAGGAACACGGAGTCAGCTGCCAGGGGCCCCGATCCGGAGCCGAGTGGAACCAGATCCGGCCAGTGGAGGTGTTTAGGGCTGTCAGTGCAAAGGGGGAGAAAGGGGAAGGGTGCAGGGGGGGGGGGGAGTGCTGTGGGGGAGAAACAGCTGAGGAGATTCCCAGGACACAAGTCTCTCTCTGTGCGTGTGTGTGTGTGTGTGTGTGTGTGTGAGAGTGTGTTTGTGTGGGTGTGTTTGCCCCCCTACAGGACTCTCTCCTGTGGGATAATGGTGGCAAGGAGAAACAGCAGGACTCGGCCTCATCCCTCTTTATTCTCAGGCTGCTTGTATTTGCCTGTATTTTCCTGCTGCAGTGATTCTCCTCTGTCCCCCGCGGCTCGCAATCACACATTCACATAAAAATAAATACAAATATAAACCACCTGGAGTCACTTTTGAGGAACAAACCCATGGAAAGGATTTTTAAAAATTACATATATTCATAATTTGCATATCTATCAGTGATAGTATATATATATATATATATATATATATATATATATATATATATATATAGTGGGAGCTAGAGAGAGAGAGAGAGAGAGGCTATTGAGAGGCTATTGAGAGGCTATAAAAGAATAAAATAAAAATACAATGCACAATAAATTCACTTATGAGGATAACTTTAGTTGAGTCATCAGGGTTTGTTGTATACTGAAGATTTACATGTCTGTAGTCGGTAAAACCGTCCCCATTGCCCTGATGCCATAAAATAAAATTGCAAAGTGCTACATGAACACTAAAACATACAAGAAATTACTGCAAGTGAAACATATTTACACTCTACAGTCCACAAAATTAACTATTTACACTCCTGTTTAAATATTAATCTAATATTTGTCCTATAGCAACAAATAAACACAGAAACAACTAAATAAAGGCCTAGCATATTAAAGTCCAGCCTACATATTTAATTGTACTTATCACTAATTATGCTTGGGCTAACGTCCTTCTTTAAGACAGCACTGGTTTTGTTGCATAAAAAAATAAAATAATTTAATAAATTTGCTTACAATGTTAAAATACGAGTGAAATTCTGAACTTCCGCAAATTAGTACCATTAGAACCAGCTGTAGTTTGATAAGGGTTTAGTTCCTTCACGGTACTTCCGTGTGTACAAGACCGAGTCCCGGTGACTCAGCGGTGTCTGGGCAACTCGCCTGCCGCACGGAGTGAAGCGGAGCACGGCTAGAGAATCGACCGCGCGCCGCTACACTCCGCTTCCACAGCGTCGAGAAGTAAGGAACTACGAAAACCACAACAACAACAAAAATGGCGGGGGAGGAAAAACGAAACAGGGCACAACCGAGCACACAGATGCAATGAGGGAAAGCAAGGGAAGGGAATGTGTGAGAGTGTTTTTCTGCGGTCTGCTTTTCCCCTTTGAAGGGGGAAATGCAGCTCCGCGGCGGATCGACTCCTCCGCGCAGAGACAGCCGCTTACCGGAGCAGCAGCCTCGCTCTCCGCCGGGCTGCGTTTTTACTAAAGCGCTACGTTTTCTCTAAATCTAATTTTCTCGATCTAAGTTGAAATGTAGATCGCGTGCAGGTATAATTTGCACCGCGATTTTTATCTGGCGTTTTTTTTTTAAATACGACAAATTAAATAATATTTTTTTAATAAATTACTCGCATGAATTTCTAAAGATTTAATTAAAAATATATAATTAAATATAAATTTATGTGGAAAAGAAGACGATTATATTTATATTTATATATTTATCCACGTTTTACACTCGTGACTTATGATTTTTTAATGGTTATTGATAAGAATAAATCAAAATATGTTTGCCTAACTATCCCTCTATTACCAGGGTTTTACTATCTAATAAATACCTATAATATTCAGATCTATTTGCTACTTTATATTAAAGGGCTGTATATTTGTTGACCTCCATCCAGTCTGCTGTTTTGAAGACCATCGACCAGAACAAGCCCAGCTGCAGGGAAACCACATGACCCAAACAAGAAATCTACTGAATTATGTATAAATTCAATTCGGCTCGTTCAGAAATCCCTTTCTTCATCATTGTTTGTGTTTTGAACATGTTGCAATATGTCAACATTTTGCTTATTTGCTTATTAAGCTAGGTTGGCTTCACAGATGATTTACAATAAACAGTAACACACTGTATTAAAAACTGTTGCTGATAACCCCTGACCCCTCTAACCCTCCAAAATAGCTAAATAAAAACTGTCTCCTCTTCCTTTCAAAAAAAACAACTTACTGCCTGGACAGAGAACAAGAGCCTGCATTGTATTTCCTCTTGTATTTACCTTCACATGTGAACTGGGCTCTGGGTGAGGAATGAAACACCATTAGCAGGACAGGTGGTGTTGGCAGAGATGAATGTAATCTTGTGGGGTTATAATGAATGTCACGGGATATAGATCTGAGATGAGATCTGGTTTGATCATCAGGTAAAAATAGATCAGTCACCAGCAGATCATTACTGATAATTACTTTCAAATGGTCGCCCATGTGAGGGGTCTAAGGTGTTAAATAATTCCTGCCCTGGATGGTGATGGCAGGTTGAGAGAATCTCATGCACTGGTGTCTTATATGATAATTAGATAAAAACGGGTGAGTAGAACAGAGGTGAATCATTAATTATTCCCCCCATTTTTTTGGACTTGTCAGATGAGGAAATGTTTTTTTTTTTTTTAGTATTCATCAAGTGCACAAAAAGCTTCTAGATGCATAACCAATTATTTACCCCTCTGCTGCTTTATCATTGTATTCTAATGATGAGCTGGAAGGCAACAGGGAAGGATGCAGAACCACGGAGGGTCTCGCGCACAGAACGCACGCCTTCATTGTTGGGGGGATAAATGCCTTGCTCAAGGACGCCAGGCTCTCTGTTAAAGAACGGCTCCCAGTGGGGACATAAAGCCAATTTTGCGTCTTGAAATCTGAGCAGCCCGAGTTAAAGAGACAGCCTGCAATCAGGATGAATTAGAGAACAACAGGCGTGTGAAGAGAGAGCTGGGATTTCTCTACCGGCAGCAGCTGTTAAATGGTATAAACCCAAGCTGCCGAATGGTACAGGCCGACGTGGGTGAGCGAGGAAAACTTGCCTCCCACCTATGAGCAAATCTCATCTATTATGCAGACTGGAGACCCTTGCTTGTGCTGGACGGAGGCTTTGTGTGTGTGTGTGTGTGTGTGTGCGTGCGTGTGCTTTGGAAATAGAGGGGAAGTAAAGGAGGTATGCGTGAACAACACATGCACACGTACACACTCAGAAACGTCCACAATTGATTCCTGATTCAGGTTTTTTTTTCCCCCTCCTCCTTGAATATGTGCTGGGAGCAACGGGCCGTGAGGCGTACGAAGACTGATGTTGAACATGTTGCTTCAGCTGTGATAACTGAAATAGGATGCCAATAAAAGCTGCTTAATCTTCAGACGTGCGTGTGGCTTGTACGGACCTTGGAAAACGCAGACGACGAAGCTGCCACTCATCTGTCTGCTTGAGTCCAGGCGGCAGCAGCTGGTAAACTGGCCAAATTAGAGGAAATGAGAAGCAGAACTTTACTTTACTCTATTTGATTCAACAAATAAAAAGATATTTACTGCGAAGGATGATGGGATTTAATCAAATCAAGCCATTCTTCCCGGTTATTGAGGTTAAACTTTCCTTGTAATAGGCCATGTCAGATCCTTTAACTATCTCACTTCATAGAAGAGCAAAATAATGATTCACATTGTGTGAAAGTATAGCAGTGTTACTAGATAGGTTTCATCATTTATGCTTTTAATATTTAATTAAACTTTTATGCTGATGATACTTTAGTAACTGTTGCCTAGCGGATATTTTACTCCATCAAGATTGAATTAAATTGTTTTCATAGTAATGAAAATACTGTCCTTACTACTTTTCCTACTTTTCCACATTACAACCACAAACTTTCCATTTTTTATTCTTTTTTTACGTGAAACATTAACACAACGTAGCAAATAACTAAATGTCATTCAAATTCCAATCTGAAAAGATCAAAACTAAACTTCCCGTTGGATGTTCAATACACTGTGCGAAGGAAATCTAACACATCAGATCAATCCATGTTACCTGTATCCTATGGATGCTTCTCTTTAGTCTTCACAGGCACATCTGGCCTGCCTTAATGTTTAATTTTGACTGACAATGTAGTGTTTGTTTTGGTTGAGGGCAAATTGAAACACAACACATATCTCAGTCTTCACTTCATCGATTGGATTGATGACATGATATAGACAGATTCACATTTATTCTTATTTGATTTTAGTTACAGCACAACCCACCCAAATTCTAGGTTCAATTAAATAATTAGTCCTAGAGGCCAAGTGATACAATCATATTGTTGCCTTGCAGCTCCAAGGACTCCACTTTACCACAGTGACTCCTCATCTTGTTTATCAGTGACTGGACAAAAAAAATAAACCCCATTAGATCACAGTAACTTAGAAACAGGGCTCAATAATCTGCCTTGATATGCTATACATGATTATGCAAGAGCCTAACACAACTCCTGCTCTCTGCTCCCATCTCTGGGAGGTATTCCTTGATATCGGAAAGTAGTATTTTCCATTAGTCTCCCCTCATTCCCAACTGTTAACATGCATTAGCGGTACAATTATAAAAGCTGCGGTCTAATCTTTTAAAAGTCCCAGGGTAACGTTGGAAATGGACAGAGGAGGAGAGGAGAGGGGGATGAAAGGGGGATAAAGGGAGGAAGGGGAGGAGAGAAACTCAATCTAAAGCACCAGGTGCACCTTTTGTCGACATAATCTCCCAGCCCTTGAGACGGCGGCACACACCGGCCAACACATACAGCCTTTCATACGTAGACATGCTGCTTTCTCCACCGAGGGGGATTTGAGTCCCGGTCGACTCTGGTCATATGTAAAAGGGACTCCAAGGTCAGCGTTCAGCCAGAGCTAGGTTTTATTTGTGTGTGTGTGTGCATTGTGTCAGTTCATATAATAACACAAAATCAGGAGCATGATACCTTTCCCAGACTCTGTGTGGCTTTTTTTTAAAAATTATTATTATAAGTTTCTATATTTTGGTTGTGTTTGTTTGAAAGCCACGCAGTTAATGAATGACCTTAAACGAAACGGCCGACAGACGGACCGAGACTTCAGCGTAACGTGCTGACGTACGTGTTTGTCAGTGCCGTCGTCTGAAGTCTGAACGCGACGTGATGAGCTTTAACCGCGCTGATGGGCAATTTGAAGGCAGTTTATGCCTCTTTGTCGCTCTTACGTGTGTGTTCCAGCAGGCACTGAAAGCCAACATGGTCAAAGGTGTGATCGTTTATCATTACGTGTGTTTACATGTTCTCCAGCAGTCACTAACAGTTGCTTTCTGTTGGAATAGGTTTATTTTGAAGGGAGGAATGGGGGGGGGGGGGGGGGGCAAAAAAAAAAAAAACACCGTATTTCCACACCAGCCGGCCGATGTTCGAAAATAAAAACGGCGGTA